>CBVK0100804613.1:0-21264 GCA_900067695.1 Picea abies
TAGACAAGTGCGAAGGTGACGAAGATGGCAGAGAGAAAGGAAAGAATGGCAAGCTCTGAAAAGCGGTTGGATGGGATTCAAAAAAGGGTTACGGGGATAGTCAGGACAACTAACTGTTACACGGTCAAATTTCATGTTTCAGAATTTTTGAGTGCAAAATATGTAAAACGAAAGAGATCACAATGGGGCAGTTCAGCGACTGGTTTGTATGTTTGCAGAATTTCGACAAAGTGGCTAAGTATGGAATAGGGAAATTGCTAATTGCATGTGTAGAAATAAGATATTATATATAATTTCCAGCTGCTAATTGCAAAGGGATGCGGGCACAGGAAACAACGACTACGAACTGAATATTTATTCAACCCGCCAAACTGACGATCTGCCAAAGAAATTTGAACAAATGGCGAAGTATAGAAAGCAGATGGACGGGCTTCAAAATCGGGTGACAATAGTTCCACTAAATATGCGAGGACCCCACGGTTAAATTGTATTTCTCATAAGTTTTCAGTGCAAAAATGTGCACCATGGAAGATGGCATGATAAGTGGATTGTAATACGAAATAGGGTATGATCTAAGAATGGTTGCAAATTTGTATATTATGGAAGTGATGGTACTTTTGCAGGCCATGGAACAATAGAAGTCCAATGTAGAGACCGCCTAGTGGGAATTCACGGTTGGAGAAGTTTCTGGGTATGGAATGGGGAAGCGTTCGGTCAGTGTCATGATAAAAGACCATGAGTGCAGCTGTGAACCTTCAAGACCACCCACGCGCTGAGAAATGTTGACTTGACCAGTGCGCAAGGACGTCTTTCAATTTGTATATCGCGGAACTCTGGGTGCCAGTTGTGGGACAGGGAACAATAAAGGGTCAATTTAAAGAAAGGGGAAGCAGTCGTTGGAAACACGTGAATCCGCGAAGCTATGAAGAAAGGCATTTTCGGGAGAAAAATGATTAAGTAACAAGGAAGAGAAACTAAACGGAATAGTAGAGTGGGAAAATAGAACGGCGGAAGGTAGTTTTCGTAAGTGCGAATTAGTTTCAAAGAAGCCCCATGGTTGCAAAACCATGATGTTCTACTAATTGTCAGCAAATGCGTTGTTGAAGATTAGATTTTATTGCAACGTGTGTGTGTAACTATGTTCTTGATACATTCTTCCATGACTGTAACATATTAACTTAACTACTAAACTTCATTTTCTACTAATTGTCAGCAAATGCTTTGTTGAAGATTATATTTTATTGGAACATGTGAGTGTAATTGCGTTCTTCATACACTCTTCCATGAGTGCAACATATTAATTTAAGTATTAAACTTTTTGCATTATGGGCTATTAGCATTAAAACTTAATAATTGCATGTCTAGAAGCAAGAATAACGATTTTGCTGCAACATTGTACATTGGTATTGCTATGTTCTATTTGCATTACGAATAGAATTGAACGTTGGTTTGAAATTAGGTAATCCATTTTTTGTTTGCATAAAAAGCTGGTGGATTCACACAGTACATTGGCATATAATTGTTAGATTTTCCATCTTAGAAAAGATAATCTAATTAAACACAACATCGAAGAAGTATGAGAGCACTAAACCATGCCAATTAGAACATGCATTAAACCTAGAAAAGAGGCAGCAATGAAGAGTCGAAGGCAAATATTTTTTAATAGAAAATGCAATTAAAAAAATAAGAAAAACACCAAGTATTGTACATCTATCCTTAGAAATCGGACCCAGTTCTTCGGGCCAAAACATTGAAGGTATCTACGACAAACACAGGCACAGGATCCACAGTATGCAAGATCTTTGTAGTTTTCTCCTCGTTGAATCATCCTGTGCTGAATTTGATATTTTTCACAAGCTTTCCCTGAGGAAGAAGACAAAAATGGTTGCAAGGCAAGTGAAATAGCCCTTAGCTGAAACCGACTCTTTATAGTCCAAAAACATTTAGTAGAACAACTTGCATGTGCAATTCCAGAGGCCTAAATTAGTCCATTCTGGGTAGAAGGAGATGACTAGTGGGAAAATGCCTTGCAACAATGATAGTTTTGGACATGATTCCCAAAGATGTTAATCAATACTTTTTTGGCTTGAAATATATCTGTGGGACCATCAACATATCATTGCTTTATAGTGAAACTCTTCTACCTAGAACAAACTAATTTGGAACTCTGGAATTCATGGCTATCGCAGAAGTTGATGCCATGAATTCTGAACCTGAAGAAGATGATATGATGGATGATGATACGACAATGGATGACGGCAATGCAAAGAATCTTCCCACTCCTACACCCAAATTGAAATCAACCATAACGAACAGAACTTCTCAGCTCAGTGATGGTGGTGATGACAACACCAAAAGGATTTTCAGAAATAAACCGATGATATTGCAGAATTTAATTAGACGAGAAAGTTTGTACAATTTGGTTGGTCGAGTGATATAAAAGTATTTTAACAAATGAGCAATACATAGTAAACATGTACTTTTATAAAGTATGGACATGATATTTTATAGAACATATGCGAATCCCTCATTCCATACTTGGGAAGTTTTTGGATCACGAGTTCGCAGCCTGGCAGGATGAAAATTGAGTATCTATTGTTATGTGTCCTACAAATAACACCTACACTTCCACGATATACAAATTGACAGGCGGACTTGCGGAGATGACTCTATATAAAGTATGGAAATGGTATTTTATAGAGCATATGTGGATCCCTCATTCCATACCTAGGTACTTTTTTGGATCACAGGTTCGCGACTTGGCGGGATGAAAATAAAGTCTCTATTGTTCCGTGTCCTACAAATAGCACCCAGAATTCCACGATATACAAATTGACAGGAGGACCTACGGGCTTCTTGGCTGAACATTGCATTTTTATTGTTCTAGAACATATGTGGATCCCTCATTCCATACTTGGGCACTTTTTGCATTGCAGGTTTGTGGCCTGGCGGGCTGAAAATTGAGTATCTATTGTTCCGTGTCCTACAAATAACACCTAGACTTCTGTGATATACAAATTGACAGGTGGACTTTTGGACATGAGTCTTTATATAAAGTATGGATATGAGATTTTATAGAGCATATGTGGATCTTGATTCCATACTTAGGCACTTTTTGGATCGCGGGTTTGCAGTCTGGTGGGCTGAAAATAAAGTATCTATTGTTTCATGTCCTACAAATAGCACCCAGACTTCTGCGATATACAAATTGACAGGAGGACCTATGGGCTGCTTGGATGAACATTGCATTTTTATTGTTCTGGAACATATGCGGATCCCTCATTCCATACTTGGGCACTTTTTGGATCACGGGTTCGCGGCCTAGCGGGTTGAAAATTGAGTATCTATTGTTTTGTGTCCTACAAATAGCATGTAGAATTTTGCGATATACAAATTGACAGGTAGACTTGTGGACATGAGTCTCTATATAAAGTATGGACATGATATTTTACAGAGCATATGCAGATCCCTCATTCCATACTTAGGCACTTTTTGGATTGCGGGTTCACGGCCTGGCGGGTTGAAAATAGAGTCTCTATTGTTCTGTGTCCTACAAATACCATCTAGACTTCCGTGATATACAAATTGACAGGAGGACTTATGGGCTGGTTCACTGAACATTGAATTTTTATTGTTCCGTAGCGATCCCGTATTAATTCCATATTTAGCCACTTTTTTTGATTGGGGGCTCTCGGGTTGACTGGCTGAACATTGCACTTTCATTGTTTCATGTCCTCCAAATAACACTCAGACTTCCACGATATGCACATTCACAGATGGACTCGAGGGTTGGCGGGTTCAAATTTTTCATTGTTTAGGGATGGCAATCCCTATCAACTATGCAACATATAAAAAATTATTACTTTCAATACTAAATTATTAATATTACATATTGATATTGCAAAATTTAAGCAGATGACAAAGTTTGTCCATTCTAGTGGACCTACTGATATAAAATTTTTCGGACAAACGAGCAATACATAGTAAAAATGTACTTTTATAATGTATGGACATGAGATTTTATACAACATATGCACATTCCTTATTCCATACTTAGGCACTTTTTGGATCACGGGTTTGCGGCCTGTTAGGCTGAAAATTGAGGTTTTATTATTTCGTTCCCTACAAATAGTAGCCAAATTTCCGCGATATACAAATTGATAAGCGGACTCGCGCTGGTTGGCTGAACATTGCAATTTTGTCTCGTAGCGATCCCCTATGAATTCCATATTTAGCCATTTTTTTTTTATCGGGGGCTCTGCGCTTGGAGGGATGAAAATTGGGCCTCTATTGTTTCACGCTGTGCAAATACCACTCACAATTCGACGATATACAAATTGACAAGTGGACCTGTGAGTTTGCTGGCTCAACATTGCAGTTTCATTGTTCTGTGTCCTCCAAATAGTACTCGGAGTTCCGTGATATACAGATTGACAGATGGACTTGAGGGCTGGCAGTTTCAAGTTTGCCATTGTTTACAAATGCTAATCCCTACCAACTATCTAACATATCTAAAAGCATTGTTTTCAATAGTAAATTATTAATATTAAATTTTGATATTGTAGAATTTAATTAGACGAGAAAGTTTGTACAATCTGGTCGGGCGACTAATATAAAAGTTTTCCGACAAACGGTGAATACATATTAAAGATGTACTTTTAGAAAGTATGGACAACATTTTATAGTGCATATGCAGATCCCTCGTTCCATACTTGGGCACTTTTTGGATTGCGGGTTCTCGGCCTAGCGGGCTGAAATTTGAGCTTCTTTTGTTCTGTGTTCTGCAACTATCATCCAGACTTCCACAATATACAAATTGACAGGCGAACTTGCGTACTCCACGTCTGGCAGGTTCAAGATTGCAATTGTTTAGGGATGCTCATCCTAAATAAACTTTATCTAAAAACATTATTTTCAAATACTAAATTATTAATATTAACTATTGATATTGTACAAGTGAATTATATTAAATTATTTAAGGATGTTAAATCCCTTATTTTTTTAAAAATGAAGCAAACAAAAGAAAGTTTTTTTAAAATTCTATCACCGCAAGCATAACAAGGACCAATTTTAATTTTAAGGCCCTCTTGTTCATATGATAGCACAATTGCACTCCGCATAGTATATATTTGTTGATTTCAAATTATTCCAGGATATTAATTTTGCCAAGTTCATTGAAAAAGAAAAAATGCCAAAACAACGACCAATTTGAATTTTAAGAGCCTCTTGTTGCAATGATAGGACAATTGCACTTCACACACTATATATTCGTTGATTTCAAATTATTTAAGAACAATAATTTGACCAAGTTCATCAATCAAGGAAATATGCTAAAGCAAGCCACATAGTACATTTGTGTCACAACGCCATAAAAATTATCAAGCGGATCTGCGGGCCAGCTGGCTAAAAAATTCAATTATATTGTTCCGTGTCCTCCAAAGAACAGTTGGAGTTCCACAGAATACAAATTGACAGACAAAGCAGATAACCAAGAACCAACCATACTTTAAACTGGCCGCAAACAAGTTCACAGAAGGTTCCATAGAGAGGAACCCATCGAACTTTGCACCAAACAATTTGATATACAAATAAAAGACGTCACCGCATTCATTTTCTCTTGCATCTGGTATATGCTCCCAGTAGAAAATAACCAGGAACATACAATATATGGGGATTACAGAGATATGGGACAAGTCCAACGAACATTCATCTGGATGTTGAACATTCATTGTCCTCATTCAAGGTGAATTTTTTGTGTATGCGAAGCTACTGCAACATGTAAACACTGCTTTCCTTTTTCTGTAGATACATTTCATACGACAACTCTGCCAACTAAAGAAGCACATTTTGTAACAGAGGCTGCCTAACCATACAATGCACGGTTGTGTTGCCCACATTTTGGATAACAACATTCACGCTATGTCCATATATATATGGACATTTTTCACCACATCGTAGACAATCAATGGTATCATCACTTATCAAAGCGGAGGCAGAAGCATTGGAGTTTCATCTTGCACATACAGGATCAAAGGGGTTTGAGTACACATTGGATGCAACTAAAAGACCTTCAACCTGGGAATGTGAGCAAAGGTATTAATACATTGAACAACATAATACACAACTACACCCCCAATCCCCTTTAAAAAAAAATTAATAATTAAACAGGGGCAAAAATTTGTTGAAGGTTATTTCTATAAGCAAAGTGAGAATACTTTTGTGGATGTATACGCACAACAATTGTAGAGCTAGCTAGTTTCTTCAGATCCTCTACTATATCTGCTCACAACTCTGTTACAAACGTTGCCTGGGTTGTCTGACAGATCTTTTCTCTAGCATCCCTCTTCTTTGTAATATTTTTGAATAACATAAGTGGAATCTTCCCTCTATGCAATTGTTGTTCCATTGACGAAAAAAAATCTAAATACGTATCGAACAATTGTAGCTGCAACATGGATCAGTGAAATATTTGTGAAACTTATCCGACATAGATGCACATGCAAAAGTAAAGGACAAAACTGAATATGAAAAGCGGTACCATTTCCTTGTCATTATCAGACTCTCCATCCTTTATATGGAGAATGTGTTGCAAGACAATTTTTCTTTCCAATGTTACAACAACCCCAATCGTTCTGATTGGGTAAATATCAGTGCTCTGTGCAAGCTGGCTGATAGTTGAGTCCGGGACGAAACAATATTTTGAACAAAGAGTGAGAATTTTTTCCACAATACTTGTTTCGTTGAGCGAAATAATTTGATTGCAATCACCATGGTCATATACTGTTTTGGGAAATATATTAAAATGTGTAATGGATATTCCATTAAGTGACAATATATTTTTTGCATGTTTCTGGATAAGTTGTGGAGGAACAGTCAGTGTCACTGTCATCATGGCGTCCTTGTCTGTCATGTCAACACACATGATGGATCTACTTTTGTTTTCCTTGTCTAAGTAGGTGCTATAGACAACCATTATGTCCCTGACGAACACTTGTCCAATTTGGCAGTTGTTCAAGCCCTCTATTGACAGTACTTTGGATGTCACAACTCTAGACCCAATAACATTTTTTTTGAACAGGAAAACTAAAGTGAATGGTAGTGTGCTACAAGTACACACATAGTTTTGATGAACTATGGATCTAGAGTTTCACAACCACACTTCTTAGTCTACGAAACATGAAGCACGTTCAACGTCTCGCTTGTACTTGTTGATACTTCTAGTGCGCTGCAAACCATGTATTGCAGATGACATCAACATATCTTCCATGCCATAGATGAATATATATCCCAACAAATTTGTTTAGCAAACATAGTAAGAGCAGAGCGTATGCATCTTTACCTTTGGCCTTGTCAGTCTGCTGATGTCTGGGATGACTGGTTGCTCATGCCTGTGTCACTAATCCAAATTTTCCTGATGAAAGCATGTGAAGATGAACATCAAGACTAAACAAGCATATGCATTGTATATTGTCCATCAGAAGGACCAAATAACCGTAAAACTGTATGCATATGATTTTTTTAACTGGAGAAATGTTTAACAGTAAACAGGGCGTGAGTGCGAGGCACCATGGCCAATCTGTATATCATGGACCCCCAGAAGCCAGGGGAGAAATCTTCAACCTTCCATCCTGGCACTCGCTATTGAGAAAGTGGGTAACTATGGAATAAGGTAGAAGCACGACCACATATGTGAATCCGTTAGTCCACAAACTGGTGCATGAAGGAATTTTTGGAAAGCACACTAGGCAGATGAATTAGAAAACAAAAGGGATAATAAAAAATGGAAAAAGTAGAAATAGGGAGCGCAGAAAGGACCATTATTGCAAAGTCATCGTTTTCAAGTATAATATTATATGCCCCCACCCAGTTTGTATATTTAATTTACCAACATACTTGGTGTACCTTTTAGAAGATTGCACCACAGAACCCTCTGCTGTTGCACAGAACGATTCATCTCCCTGTCCAAGAAACCTTTTTTCTCCAAGGCAACAACGCCGAAGATGCAACGGACACGAAGGAAAGTTAGTATGAAGACAAACATATAAAAGAAAGAAAAACATCTCTATTTACCTGCCAAAGAGTCCTTCGTCCTGTCCAACCATTCTGTTTGTTTAAATGCAGCAATGCAGTGCAAACACAATGAACATGAACCATCTTAGTATGTAGGAAGGAACACATGTAAGCAAGATAACTTACCATGTAGGAAGGCACACAACTAGTTTAACACATATACATACCATAAATGAAATACAAAACAATGCAATATGAAACAACAGTACAAGCATGCACCTTTCTATATCCTCTTCAATCGATGCAGTCAAGACTCCCTCGTTTTCTCCAGCTACTCTGTTTGTTTGAATGTGGGAACACACAAAATTCAATGAACATCAGTGGAATATGGTATTCACCAGAAAACAAGGAATATGTACACACAAAAAAACTGACTGAACAAACAGTCTAGAAAGGCAAAAACATGAACCTTTGCGCTTCTCTATCCATGGCTTTAAATGCGCAGATTTTTTTTCCCTGACCAAAATATATTACAAGGCACAAAATATCACACAGTTGCATAGCCACAGCTAAACGATTTCTGGTTTTCCCTTGCAATTTATCCAGATATGCCCTTTAACCATGTTCTTTATCCTCTACACAAACTGTTGTGCCCACGATACAAGTTCTCATTTTTCTGTGGAAAACCACCCAGACATGCTTCCAGACATCAAAATATAATCTTGTAGAAGCTTTGTTGCACATATCATATCTCAAGCACAACACAAATTCTATCATGCGCACACCACTCTATGTAGAGGAGAAAGAACATGTAATGTCATATCCGCACATCTGATGATACATGGTTTATAAATGTAGCTTGTACACATATAATTTACTCCAACAGAAAAACAATGGATATTGTAACTTCACATGTAATCCTCCAACAATTTTGCATGCAACTACTTTCTTTCATGGCAGGACTGGAGCACTAGAAAAATCTCACAGAATAATAGATATCAACCTCGACAGACATGGAAAATAACAGAACTGTATGTTGACTCGTGGGTGCAGGGCCTGAACACCGTAAAGCACCCCCCAAAAAAAATAATAATTAAAAAAAAATGAAAAAAGAAAAGCTCCAACCACCGCCGCTGCACCCCAACCTTGCAAGGCCGAATCAAACAAAAGAAAACAGTAAAGACCAAAGCATCCAAAAATCACGAACAAGCCAAACTGCATCCCCAGGGCCCCAAAGCGCAAACCCCACCCAAACAAACATAACCAACAACCCACGAACCAACGCACCAACAAGAACCACCAAGCCAGTGAACAACATATGTATATCCAATGATTACGAAACTATATCCCAAGCATAGAAGGAACCAGAAACATATAAGGAACATGCGACTACAAATAAGAAAACATTCTTACTTGCAAACTGCAAACACTGAACAAAAAACAAGGAATACAAAATGAAACTATGGAATTGAAACTTACTCCGAAACGATGAAATGCCGAGCGAAACAACAACAAACAACAACCGACAAACCAATGAAGAAGAACCACTCAACGAACTAGTAAGCAATGTTTGTAGCTTCAACGATTACGAGGATGAAACATACAATGGCAGCAACTGACAAACCAACGAAGAAGAAGCACTCACCGAACCAACAAACAATGTATGTAGCTTCAATGGCAGAACAAGGATGAAACATACAATGTTTGTCGAACTGACAGTGGACAAACAAGACTTTGCAAATTCACTGTAACTGTATACAAAATTTCAAGGAAAAATGTACTCCGAGAAGCGTATTTACATAAACATTTAAGACTGCCAGGCTGTCTAAGGACCTCACAATATGCAAACATTTAAGCTGTTAAGAGTGTTGGAGGATGCCGCATCATGTAAAAATTTATGTTGTCAGGCCTATTGATGCATCTCAGAATAAGTGTCAATACATTTCAACAAATAAACATCCGCCAAAGACACCATAAACTTTGGAATTCTCAATCACTACAAAGCTTGGATATCAAAACATTTCAATATGCTTAGTACATATGAAAACTTACAGATATATTCGCCTAGAGGAAAATGCTAATACAAACATTCCAACTAATGCTAGCATTAATCGACCTTCAAGCAATATAGAGGAAAAATATATGATTAAAAAATACTGTCTATGAGAAAAACTTTGGATATGTTGCCATCTAGTACATTGGGAATAACAAAGCCGACAATAAGACCTCCAATCTCTTATCCAATTAGATCAGTACATATATGTTGTTTTTTATTATATAAAAATATATGCTTTTAATTCCATAGCTCCAACAATAGGTATTGTGCAAATATTTCCGGTCAAAGAACAAACTAATATGTAGTCAACGCATTATCGATCGCTATAGTCCCTCTATGCCTATGACCGGGACTAAATAAAAGTTTATGTAATATAAAGTCCAAGGATATTCTAACTTGATCATTTATCCAAAAGCGTTATTTTATTTTAACTTAAATATGTATAATAAAATATTATAACAATTATTGTTTATTATTTTATTTTATATAATAAATTTGGAATTATTAATCCTTATTCATATTTTTTTAATTAATCAAAGCAATTTAACTTTATATTAATGGATGGATAAAAGAAATTATTAATTTTAAAAAACAATTTATTAAACTAAATATTTTCAATATTAAAAATAAATTTTAATTTTTTTAATTTTACTAATTCCATTTTGTAATTAGTAAAAGAAATTATTAAAAATTATATTTTTTTAATTTATTGTTATAGTAATTTGATTTGATTTTAATTAAATTTATTATTAAAAAAAATAAAATTATTAAATTGATTTTTTTCAAAATTAAAACAAAATTATGTATTTTTGTTTTTTACTTATTCTATTATATTTTGTAGTTAGCAAAATAAATTATTAATAGATATATATCTTTCAAATATAAATTTATTTTTAAAACACAAAAAAATAATAAAAACATTTAATATGGAATTTTCTAAAAGTGTGACATTATAATCTTTACAAGGTATTGTTATTTTTATTAACTAAAAAAACATAAAAAAATATTGTTATTTTTATTAACTAAAAAACAAAAAAAAAGTATTATCACTTTTATGTGATGTTTTGATTTTGATGAAACACACACAAAAAAATTAAAATGTTTTTATAAAATCTAAAATATTATCACTTTTATGTGATGTTTTGATTTTGATGAAACACAAAAAAAAATAAAAATTAAAATGTTTTTATAAAATCTTTTTAAAGTATTACATGACAATCTTTACAATTGTTGTTTTTGTTAACTTAAAAATAGAAAACAAAAAAATGTTGTCACTTCCTATGTGATGTTTTGATTTTGTTGGAGATAGTGCTGCAAATTAAAATCATTGTTCACTACCAGCGATGCAATAATCAACAGAGATTGGCTCACTAGTCATGATAACGAGTTTGGATTTGTGATTTTATTCCAGTGAACCACGATCCATAAGTGACTTGTCAAAAACTAGAGAGGCGGAAGCTCTCATGGTGAGATATGTTTACCTCTTATTTTTCTTCCTATCTTAGTTATATATAACTTATTTCATAAGCATATTGCTCCTCAACGACAACAACGATCACATATAGATTAAGAAATATGGATGGATTCATTAATGTGTTTATGGACATTTATATTAGTAAATGGAATAAATCAATGATGATGAATATAGATGAAGGTGTCATGTTGTAAGATTGGTTCTGGATATATTCAATATCTAGATTGTTTTTCTAGATAACTAGTCAATGCAACGATAGGTCATGCATGTTGAAAAATGGAAGTATGTTAATATAATGGTTAGTAGTTCAGTCATTACAAATATGAAATTGATGGTCTGAAGAAATTGTATCTTCAATGGATCAAATGGTAGCTCAAAATGGATGGTTGTGATGGAGCTTAGTGTATGAGATTTTAGAAGTGGATACAAATGTTGATGAAGACTCAACCAAAAAAAAAGATTAAGACAAGTATCCTTTAAGGGAGGGTGTTAGGAGATATTAACTACTACTTGTATTGTGCTTAATATTTGATATTCCTCATCATAGAATGTATTAGTTATTGCAATCTTTATGTGAGATGTTTGGTTAGGAGTTTGTTAGATCTAGATCTTATTTATGTGTGTGGTTGAAATATTATCTCAACAAATGGATTGTATGGCTAAGATATTCTATCTATTTTAATCCTAAGCTTGATGTATAAATATGTGACGATAATAGAATACTAAATCGTTTTGTGTGCAATATGTTTTCTAAATAATTTTATTGTGACTATTTTTTTATTGTTTTTGCTTAACATTTTTACGAGGACAATTGTTTATTGATATACCAAGTTTTATAACTTTATTTTTTATTTTTTATCTTTTCTCATTTACTTTTTCAATTTTCAAATTCCACCTAGAGTTTATTTACTTTCTCATTTTCTATGTTTGGTAGGGACTAGCCACTTTATGACATATTCACTTGTTTCTTTACAATCTATATATTTTAAATATAATAATCTTTATATTTTTGGCGATGATTATGCACCATAAAAAATTTCAATGATTGAAATATAAAATGGGATATATATAATTAGATATGAGATGAGATCTCTTATATGTACCATACAAATTTCCAGTTATTAAAATATGAAATGGAATATATATTATCAAATGTGAAGTGAGGTATCTCATATTCGATAATATATTATAACGGTTGGAACATTATATTGTTTCTTCTTTGGAGGTCACAGGTTCAAATCTAGAGGGTGGTAGACTTTAGCAGCCAAATCGTTGTGCGAATGTGTCTCTTGTTCCACAAACAAGGGGGTTTCATACACCAATTTGGTGTTTGGCATGGTTGTAACCTTAAAAATGGAATAAATAAAAATAAAATGATCTTCAATCTTTTCCTTAATATTTTCCATGATATTTATTAGTCAATTTCATGACTAACATATTGCTCACATTTGATGATATATTTTAATAATTAGAATGTTACATACTTTTTAATATTTTTTTTAGTCTTTTTATTGATATTAAGAAAATTAAGAAAGATATTTATTAGTCAATTTAGAGACTCAACATATTTGACAAGGAGTAGTTTAACTATTTTACTTTTTGGACCCATATATGGCCAAAATTACTCAAATCATCATGATAGTGAATACCAGGTTTCAAATACTTGGGATATCATTTAAAGATTGGTGCGCAACAGACATTGGATTGGAACTGGTTACTTATCAAAATGGAAAAATTGATTGGCCTCTGGTGCAATAAGTGGTTATTTTTGGGCGGTCGCTATATCCTTCTCAAATCAGTGCTGGAGAGTCAACCAATCTACTGGATATCTTTGGAGCTTATTCCGCGTATAGTTCTTAAATAGATCTGTAAATTAATGTTCAATTTCCCGTGGAAGGGGAACAATGAAACCAATCACTACCACCTTTGCAGATGGGATGGTTTATCTAGACCTAAATCCTGTGGCGACTGGGGCTTTTGTAACTTAATACACTTCAATACAACTCTGAATACCAACACTCTCTCGCGTGTTCTTAATCGAGATGGAATTTGGCACAAAATTATTAAGGATAAATATCTTCATAATTCAACCATCATCAATTGGTTCAGATCTGCCTCCTTCAAACAAAACTCTGCCTCTAGGATTTGGAATAGCCTCTTAAAGTTTGTTCATCTCATTACTCACTGGCTTAGTTGGCTGCCAGGATCTAGTCACCTTATTGCTTTAGGTAATATCATATCTTGGGATTGGGTGTCAGATCCCTTCTATCCCTGAATCTTATTGAACATCTACAGAAGATAAATATTACAGTTCTAGCTCAAGCAAAGGATCATCACGCTTCTCCCGATTTTATTGGGAACTGGATCGATAGCGCAAACTTGGAATTGAATGGTATCCTAGCAGAAGAATGAGATCTATATCATAAATCACTTATAGGAGTTGGAGCAACTATCGGGGACACCCCAAATCAACTATTGTGGATAGGAGGTAACTCATCCAACATTCTATCTGTAAAAAATGCTTATTTGTCTTTTTTTCAACTTTTAATCTTTTGTTTTTGGATAGTTGGAGGCATAAAATTTGGAAGTGGGATCTTCAGCTTAAGATCAAAATTTTCGTCTGGTTGGTGACGAAACATTTTTTTTTAACTTGGTACATATTGCAGAAAAAGGGTTGGGCAGGCCCAAGCCTGTGTGTCTTATGTAAAAGCAATTCAGAGGATATCAATCATCTTTTTATTGATTGTTTGTTTACAAAGAAGGTTGGGGAAATAATCATTTCTATACAAAAACTAAAAAGGAATTGGGAAGGTAAGTCTCTTTCTGAATGTTTTAAGATTTGGATTAAAGATAAAACTGTCTCTCCAACTCTTGCAACTACTATCTACTGGTTTATTTGGAATGAAAGGAAAAGAGCTATTTTCGAAAATGCTGCCCCTTCCTTTCATTATGTGATTATTAAGATCCTAGGACTCTACAAGCATCAACCTTCGACAGAAATTTTCATCCCTATAAGAGAATGTCTTGTCACTCTTTCAGATGGATATTCTATCGCTTTTTTGATGGGGCAACTCAGAGTGATAAAAAATTATGTGGAGTAGGGGGGGTTATTAAAATTTTTGACTCCATAGTTTATAGATGGCATCTAAACTATGGTGAATGCACAAATACAAAGACTGAGCTCTTTGGTATTTGGGCCACTCTTACTTTAGCTTGTCATCTATCCCTCCAAAAACTCCAAGCTATGGGTGACTCCAAGGTGATTATAGATTGACTCAATGATAGAGGACAACTCCAGACATGTGTTATTGATGGATGAAAGATTAGAAATAAAGATCTTATAACAAATTTCCAGGCTATTAGCTTCCACCACATCTATAGAGAATTCAACAAAGAGGCAGACCAACTTTCAAAACAAGCTCTTCTTGGGTCTAAAGGAAAAATATCTTATTATCTATGGGAACCTGGAGGAGTAGGACCCATGAATTATCTGGCTATGTTATGATATATATTTTCCAGTTTTTCAAGATAGTTTTTGTTCTAGTTTCTAGTTGGGTTACGATCAAAACCATCTTTAGTATGTGCACCTTTGATGGTTTTTGTTTTTTGAGTAATATGGCTCCTTGAGTTGAGTGTATAAAATCAAAGACTGCTACTTTCCTTTTTACCTAAGCTTATTATCAGTCATGATAAGACTGGGCTTGGCCATGGATGATATTATGTAAAAACAATTATATCTTAATATAATTTTGAGCTAATTTTTTATTGGAAAAAAATGTCTTAAAAGTAAAATAGTTAGACAATTCCATTTGACAATATGAATCACTTAAGGAAAAAATATTTTCATATAAAAATAATATAAAAATACACTTGTCAATTGCGTTTAACTTAAATGGTTATTGTAATGGTTTTGAGCTCTATTATTTATTAATACAACCATTTTAGAAATGAGGAGAAATAGTTGAAAATTTTAGTTGACAAATTTACTTTATTTTAAATGTTTTTTTTTTTAAATATTTATTCTACCTAAATTTAAAAAAAAACTTATAATAGGCCTTAACACTTTGTATAATATTGTACTATTCAAATGCGAATTCCACCACCCTTTATGTAACAATTTTCCATTCAAATTGAAGTGGATGAATTAACACTATATAACCTTACTAATGAACCACGGGTATACTAGAAGTCATTCCAAGAAACAAACCCTATGAGGCATAAGGGATTACATGGGGCATTTTAAAACTAAATATAAAAGAGAGAGAAAATAACCTAAAATTTTATAACAGTTATAAAGTGTTTTAGAATATTAAAGTAGTGCATGGAGTCTATATTAAATTATACTCGAGTATCGAGTGACGCTGGTTGTAATTGGTTCTAATCATAGGAGCTATTACGAGATTTGGAATGGTCATAATTCTTCGTTAATGACATGGGATTTAAAAACTTTACTAATTGTTTGGGATTAAGAAATGTTGATATATAGATTAATTAATGGGCACATATCCCAAGTAATTCAGTGTTCATATCATTTATTAGAGTTTTTAGTGGAGGTATTTTATTATTATAAGATTGAGAAAAAAATTATAAAAAAATCTTTGTTATTGATAACGAAGATTTTAATAGAGGTTCATTATAATTAAAAATTCTGGATGGTTTGAAGGCTTTAGGGAGAATTTTTTTTGTTAGTGTGCTTATAACAATCAGGTTCATTGGTGCATACATAATTAATATACATTATGCATATTATATATTTTCAAAGCACTGATCTATATTAGATATTTTGAATGAACTGCCATTTTAATCACAAGAATTGATGCTCCTATTACAATTATTAGCACTAATCATAACAATCATTGCAATTCACTAGTGTATAAATAAATATGAAGTTCTTCATTGAATTCAAATTCAAATGAATATAATACACTCACATTTTTTAGTGTTGAATTGATGTAATTGCAACTTCTTCTTGTTTTAATAAAATTTTAATTAATTATTTAGAAAATCAAATATTTTTTTATAATAATATTGATTTTATATTTTAATAAATGTATTTTTATATAATTATTGTATTGATGTATTATATCATTAAAAAAAAATGATTCTAAACTTCACATTTGTTCAATGTGATTTAATGTAAATCTTCTATATATTTAATTGACAATATAAAAATTTACAATATTGGAAAGCAATATTAAAATACATTAAAAAAATTTCATAATTTTTAATAACAAACATTACAAAATACAAAACTTGTCACATTCAACTATATTGATCACATTTCATCTCTCAAATTATTGTCATTTCTCAAATTGCTTGCAAGACTCATTTCCACATCACTTGCACATGCATTATTTACAATGTTTGATTAATTAGCTTGAGTTTGTTCCACATCTTCATGTTTCATTTACATACATAGAAATAAAGTTCATTGCATATATATACATTCATATTGTAATATACATGATTGTGCAAAACAACAATCAGACCATAACAATGAGTGATTCATAGGAAATGTACATTATTTCAAAGTTGTTTGCCATGTCAACTCTCAACATATCTTTTGTTGGCTCCACTCCACACTTTGTTTCCTACGAGTTCTATATGCCATGAGAAAACATAGATATAATTAAAGGATTTTTCTTGTTACATAAGTTAAAAAATAAGGGAAGTAAAACAATATAGTTACTTACAAATGGTTCAATTAACCATTTGTACTCCAACATATACTCAAAACCCATACATAATCCAATGTCAATCAAGTTTTCAGACGACCCTTTCTTGATCTGAATTAAATCCACACAAAGATAATTGTAAATCAACATAGGCTCTATGATGATTGGCACCGACAATAATCGAGGCTATGGACAAGGAAGGAGAACTAGTTGATGGCATGAAGGGACCCATGCCATCATTATTGATGTCCACCTCTACATTAATATTAAATCATAAGGATAGCATATGAAATGTATAGTTTCAAGGTTTTTTTTTAAATATATCATGTATTTAAAAAAAAACATGAGACTTCTCCTCAAATATAATAAGAGAAAAGACAAGGGAGGAAAAAAAAGCTTTGAGAAGCTAAAGGGTTGGGGCATTTGACCTTCTAGCTACCCCTCAACTAATACATCCTCTTGTATATCATTTCCCCACAAAGGAAGATGGGTTATTTAGTCAAGAGTGAAGGAAACACTACCCATATTTCCATGTAGAGCATGAAGATGAACTAAAGATTCTACAACCTGAACATTGCCAAATAATAAGGAGAGTATAGTTGAAGCCAATTGAATGCTGGTTTTCCCATTTGGGTTTCCACGATAAATAATGTATCCATATGCAATGATTTATATCTATGTGTTTTTTTTCTTCATATTAACTTCCATTTGTGGTCTAATGAAGCTACTATGTTTTTTTAATGGCTATTTTGAAGATTTAATGGCTTCTTCGTTTATTTATTGAGTTGAGATTTCATTCACAACTGTAGTGTTGGAGTCTTCCTTCATATTTACAACAATTTATGCGTAAACACATAACCATGTTAAGGGGGATGGATTCCCAATGCTCAACATTAGGGATTAAACCCAAGGAAAAGGACCAGTTAGACTGCTCCTTGTTTGGTATATGTTGTATGGGATAGTCGACCCCATCGACTAGACCTTCTAGTTGACTAGCCAAGTCGACTGCAGTAGTACGTTAGGAATTCGGTTGAATAGACAATTAACGTCGACCGAACAATTAAGGAATGTAATTGACATGTAACTATGCATAACACATGTATATATACACTATCATGTAATGGAAAGACAAAGGTTGTTCTGGACTTATATATAATAAAAGATATTGACGGTTCTCCCCCATTTGTGTTTGTTCTTCTATATGTTTTTGTTCTCTTATATATAATGTTGTAGTGTATATTATCTATGTAAGGATTTGTTGGAAAAATTTTCAAACTTTCCCCCATAATACAACAATGGTTATGTTGTCGATAGTTATGAACTTAGACATGCAACAAAAAAACACACATAGATGTTAACTTTGGAAGAAATATGTGAATGGTGGGAATGTAATATTATCAATTACAACAAAAATTATGCAAGAAGAAATAGACCAACGCTCGCTAAAGCACACACTCAATTCTTCTCAAAAACTCACGAATGATTTTTGGAAGCCATTCAAGAACCATTATCTTGATATTTTACTTATACAACTACAATTATAGTTCTTCTTTATTATTACAATCATTTAGCACATTAGAAACATATATAAGATCATTGAAAGAGAGGAAATCACAAAAACAAGAGAGACACAAATATTATCTCGGGAAACCCTCTAGGGGAAGAAAACCCAACAAACTTCCTCAATATAGATTAGCCAACCAAGAACAATGCTTGTCTCCAAGAGATAACAAACAAAACAAAAGATCCTCCTCTACTCCTTCACTAGGAAAGAGTAGTGCACCACTTGACCAATATGAATCCAAGAGATAGACCACAAACTCTTCTTGACGTCACACCTAGTTGTAGTAGCTTCTCCTCCAAGACTTGCATGCTTTTCCTCTTGTTGTAGATCTTATGAGTGAGTGAACAAGTGAGATGCTAGCCTCCCTTATAAATAGTAATATGGCCTCCCTAAATTAGGTCTGGGAGGACCTGTCATTTAACCCTCTTAAATTACATTTAATTGTCAAGGAATAATAGGGTCGAGTTTTACAAAGGAAAAATAGGGTCGTCTTAATAAATATAATATAATATAATTCTTTAAGGTTTGTCTTGGTCAAATACAATAAGGATATCTTCCAAAGCTGCTCAATATTCAACACTCCCTCTTAGCAAGGAAGGTATTCTTCTTGTCACAATCATCATTGATGCTTCTGTGCTTCTCCATACTTGGTCATTGTCTTGTTGTTAATCAGGGATCTATATATCATAGGAAGTTCTTCACTTTCACTAGAATAACGTTCCAAATTGTGTTGGGGTTACCAACCTACGTTAGGGTAGCGTACCATCTTGAATTGGGGTTACCAACCTATGTTGGGGTAGCGTACTAACTTGATTTGGGGTTACCAACCTGTTTTGGGGTAGCAAAATAGCCTACATTGGGGTTACCAACATGTGTTGTGGTAGCGTACCATCCTGCGTTGGGGTTACCAAACTGCATTGGGGTAGTGTACCAGATTGCATTGGGGTAGCGTAACAACCTATGTTGGGGTTACTAACCTGTGCTGGGGTAGCATACCAACTTGCGTTGGGGTTACCAACTATGCTGGGGTAGCGTACCGGCCTGAGTTGGGGTTACCAACTTGTGCTGGGGTAACGTACTAGCCTACGTTGGGGTTACCAACCTGCGTTGGGGTAGCATACCAACTTGCGCCGGGGTTACCAACTTGCATTGGGGTATCTCATCTAATCCAAAAAGGATCCAGAGAAGGATAAGAACAACTCAGAACTGACAGAGGCAGCTTAGGATGCTTAGAATGGCTTCAGCAGATAGAGAAAGGGAAAATATCCAAAGTTCCCAAAACTCAGTGAAAATGACATGATCATGAAGATAGCATTGCAAGATTTCTAGCGGTGCAAACGACTAATCAAGCAGAGTTACAGATTGAAAGATATTTGCGGTCAAAGTTTAATCAACCTAACCCAGTCAACAGGGGATGAGTCAACATTCGTACTGCTGATGTCAGCATCCGTACGGACAATGTTAGAATCCATATGGATGATGTCAACATCCCTACAGTACAAATGGAAGGAGCAGGAAGGTGACACGTGGCATGCTGACGTCAGCATGATCTTAACATGGTGATGTGGAAGCATTAGAGGCTGCCATGTGTCACCCAGTTTTGGCATTTTTGGGTTGATCCGTGGACCAATCAGATTGTGGCATGTAGCATTCCATATAGTTCATATGATGATGTGGCACAATGATGTGGTGTGCTGACTTGGCAGGGGAAAAATTGGCCCAGTGAGTGGTCCCCATGTGGCCCAATCAGAGACTACCACGTGGCAGGCGAGAAATGCTCATTAATAGTCTGTGAGAAAAATTGGAAAAAAAATATGGTTTGGCGAGTCCACCAAGTCTGGCAGACCACGCCAAACTTGGCCACACTTAAATCATTGAGATATGGATAGTTCCATTTCTAACTACAGTGAATAACCATATGTTATAATTATATATTGTAACAATACAAAACCCAAAAGGGGGAGGCCCATGGGTTTGACCCCAGGACCTCCTCCCCCACATGTGCCTTAATAAATCCACCAAAACCAATAGGCCATGGGCCACACATTGTAACCAATGTAGAAAAAAAATATTAAAAGGTGAATTCACCCAACCACTAGGGGAGGTGCGCATATGATACGATCGATTAGGCACAGAAAACGATGCAGTCTAGTCATTAATACAAGTTACAGAGAGGGCACAAAAACATAGACAAATTTATTCTTGGGCCTGGGAGTGCCAGAGTCAGATCGAGGCTTGGAGACATTCATTTTTGGGCAATTTGACACCACGAATTCAATGGTGCTGTATGTTTTCTAATTTGAGCATTATTTTTGCAACTTGATTTCAGAATGACATATACTGATGTATTTTTCCAACTGAGTTAATGAAAGAGCCTACCCATTTGAGAGAAGGAACCAGAGACATAGTCCACCAGGGACGAATTTCGTTATCAATTTTTGTGTTCAGATTTGATGCTTATGTCTCTTCATTTTGAGATTTTCCT
>CBVK0100804620.1:0-13417 GCA_900067695.1 Picea abies
ATATGTTATATATATATATATATATATATATATATATATATATATATATGATGTTATTATGACTGAATGTGGCTAATAATGGTTGTGACCAAGAAAACTGTTGATAACATCACTGAGGATGTTGATGATGTTGATGCATATGATAGCCAATATTAAAAAGACAAGAAGAGGACAACAAAATGTTGATCCAAAGGTTGCTAAAAGGAGTAGATGAACTTCCATAAGACAACAATTGATGAGGTAGGATCAAATAGATTGATGGAAGCCATGTGGGTATGAAATTGGTATGCTTATGTTGCATAGATGTTAAAGGGAATTCGGGTGAAAATTCCATGGGTCATAATTTAATATTTGAAGTGATATTATTAGGTGATTTGAATGCATTGATAAGAATGATAAATCACCTAGTGGGTAAGGGCAGAAGGCTTGAGATATATAAGTTGTTAATCTTCAGAATGAGTTCATATGAGATTTAATGGTATGCCATGTTGTATTGGTTATGAGTAACAATGAAGGCATGCATGAAATATAATCTTGATATAGAAACAAATGCCAACAAAGCTAGCCATGTCTGAGGCCATAATATGGTTGGATATGGAAAGGCTATATTGCTACATAAGTGTCCAATAGTTTCCCTGCTTGTATTGATGTCTAAGGCTGTAATCTTCTTGCCAACACTGAAGAGCATTAAGAGGGTGTATCCTTGGTGTTGTGTTGGGCTAAAATGTAAGGTGTCCATATGACTAATCAAATGTTGGGGAGGTGGCTAGATGATGTATCGAGGCATTGGCTAGACCTTCCAATGCATTATGGTGGAATACACGATACAAGAATATGGTATTCTAGAATCAATGCAAGGATGCATTGAGTAGGTATGGATGAGTAAGTTGAGAGTGTGTGCAAATTGTAAATGCACACATGCTTGCTTATATATATATATATATATACTTGAATGCATTATGTGAATCACATGTTATGGTATATTTTATAAAAAATAATATGTGAACATCTGAAATGATGGAGTTGCTACTAACTCGTGAATTTGAGATCATTTCAGGAGTTGTTGTGGATGCAATGAAATAATTGAATGTTATGATAGTCACATGTGGATGGACTACACGAAAACTCGGTCAAGGGAATAAATTTATGAAAAATGTTGATGGTTGAAAGAATGAGAGTTTGGGGAGAAGGCCATTGGAACCTTGTGGTTGCTACAAGTTATTGAATTAGAGTTTGGTAGTGGATACTTGGTAGTAAGTTGGTGCTTTCCTTGCACGTGAAAACCTTGGCAAGATGGATCACCGAAGAGGTTGTTTAGCAGTGAAGGGGATGCCTAAGCCTTGAAGGGTGAGTGTGGCAAGAAAGAGACAACTTGCATAAATGAAATTGCTGCAGAAAATTGCATGTGATATGATGGCTGAAATAAAAGGGGCATGTTAGAAAGAATAATGAGAAAAACAATTATTGCACAATGCAACCTTGTAAAGTAGAGAAACAACCCTGAAGATAAGTATTGAATTAAGATTGCATATTTATTTTAAAAATACATGCTTATATTGTGGAGTTGAGAACTCCCATTAATAAGATAACTGCTACATGATAATAGCTATAACATGTATGTTTTCTTGGTGGTTGTTATGGGAACAACTGAAAAATTAAGACATGAATTGAGTATTTGGAAAGAAGAACAACAAGGATGGTGATATTCCAAGTGAAATAGAATGCAATTCTAACTACAACCAAAGAATATATTGGACATGAAGGACACATTGCTCAAAAACAAAAGCATGGGACAAGTAAAGGTCCAATGGAGTTGGAGGATGCAATGTGGATACATTGGGTTTAAAAGTTTGATGTAAATAGAATTTAATGTAAAATTTTCATTGTACATATGCATAGTGATGTGCATTGCGGACAATGCAAAAATAAGAGGGAGGGGAATGTAACACCCTGTTTTTTATCCTCGAAAATGTACTGCAATGAATATATGTGATTTAGGTTGTGAGCCAAACAATGTGGCCAAGGGCTAAATAATGTAAATGATGTACATCCAAGTTATTAATAAAAATACATCGTTGGCTGCAAGAAGAGGGGGACTAAAATAATGGGGGGCTATGATTCTACGAGAGAGGAATAAGAGGGGGCTAGGGTGGGGGGGGAGCTTGGAAACAACAATATTTTAATGTAACCCAAAGTACTTTACCTTAACTTATGCTCAAGACATATTAATCTGGAATGCATGCCAAGGTAGTTGGGAGGACTTCCTAGAGTGCCAAGTGGCAAGTTCAAAGCATGCATACTTAACCCATAGTTTTCAGAAAATTGTCATTCATTCTATCATCATGGGAGCTTGATATGAGCCATAAGAGGAAGGGAATGAAGCTTGAAACGAAGGCCAAATTGTGATTGTAATGGGAATTAAGCCGAGAGTTAGGCTATTCTACTACCTACATGTAATTATGTCGTGAATTTGCTATTATGAATCCTTGTAGATCCCAACATTGATATTTTCATGGCAGGTCTATGTTGGAGCCCACAAAAGAAGTGTGACAACCCGAGGGATTGCATTGCAGAGAAGGGGGTCCACTTCTCTGGGTTGTGCAAATTGAAGGGGGGAAGAGAGTTGGTGATTTGGGATGGTTGCGTGAATGGGCATATTGTGAAATTAGTGGGTAACTAGGTCGAGAGAGGTGAATGTAGATAGCCTTAGGATCTTGTTAGTCCTCGTGGATTTGTAGCCCCAACTCGTGGGTGGCCTATTGCAGAAAGAACTGGTGCAAAAACACCTATGGCTGGGAGGAACATCCCATGTCTACAACTAGTTGTTGTACATTCTTCATCAAAGATAAGTGTTCTAATTATGTGTGTTTGTGTTATTAATTATGTGAATTTATGTGCTTAATTGTTGTAATGTTTTAAGAATCATTGTGCATATTTATAATTGTGCATGTATCATGGGTATGTATGGATCTACACATCATTTGCATATGTATTTGCATCACGATAGGGAAAAATATTAATTGGTATCAGAGTTATGCTTATCATGGTGAATTGAAGGAAATTGACAAACAATTCTAGTTCCCCATCATCCTAGCAGGCATATGGGTGGTCGAGTATGTTACAATATTACCTTATCCCCTAAGTTATATTCCATTAAACTTCACGATGACCCCTTGCATGTCAAGCACTTGGCACAAAAGTTTGGTGGGGGTGGACATATTCCATAGTCAACGACTAAAGCACGTTCAATGTGTAGTCCCCTCACACATGCAAATGTTAATGCAAGTTCAACCACTTCAACCACTCTGGATCATGATTTTCCCCACAGGTGGTATAATGAAGCATAAGGAAATGTGGTTTATTACAAGGTTGTGGCTCATGTTTCTACTGCATTTGGGTTTGAATTGGGGTTTAAATTTGGATTTTCGCCCCTCTGGACTTCCCCTCTAGGATTTTAGCTTTGTATTTTGGTTGACCTTCTTCAACTCTATCCTTGGCTCGAGAGGAACATGTGGAATTGAATCAACCTTTGATATGCGGTGCTTCATGGTGGCTCATAAATTTAGGAATGCAAGGCTGCTCCCATGGAGATTGTGGTTCTTCAATTGACTTTCTTGTCTTGGAAATTCAGGATTGCAAGGCCAAACCCGTGTCTACTCAACACCGATGGTTTCATTCTACAATAAAGGCAAGCTTCCAATCCTTTGACTCTGTCCCTATTGAAATGCTAAACACTCAGAGTAGAATTTTTGGATTGATTGTGGTGAGTGGTGAAAAGGACTTGCTTAAGTGTTATGATGGGAGACCAAGATGGAGCATGGGCATGTTGGAAGATGCCCTTTATGTGAAACATCTAAAATACAAAGAATCCCAAGAAGACAAGAGGCATGTTTATTGGAAATAGAAACAAAATAATTTCATTAACTGATAGAGTGCAAACCCAAGAAGAGATGAGAGACATTGAAGCTACATTTATGATAGAAACCCTACACAACCAGAAAGAACAAATCAAGGAATTACAAGTTGAGTGTGCAACTCTTCAGCAAATGGTCAAAGGTATGGTAAGAAAACTCCACAACCCATTCAGTGACTAGGCTACCTATTGGGTCTTTTGAGGTTAAGGAGGAAGAGACAATCCAACAACAAGAAGAAGACGCATAAATGTTGAATGTAGATTAGATTTCCATGACTAGTGAACTGCATTAGGAAGAAGTTGGCAATCAATACAAATTCATCCAATAATGTTTAATGTTTTTCATAGTTCGCTGCTTGTTACAAAAGTTTGTTAGAATATTTACATGTAGTAGCTTACATAAATCCTTTTTGAAGGTCTATTTTGTTATCATGGACTGTAACTTCAAATTTTGGACACATCTCAATATATTTGTAGGATAGTATTTCTATATGTATTTTCATGCTAACCAATGTGATTGCAACATTTTTCTAATACGAATACAACCGTTCTCGTTAAAAAATAAAGAAAAACTATTATATTAAATTTAATTATTGATTTTAAAAAAAATGTAAATTGAAGCAATTATGGGTTTGTATTAAAAAGTTGTTGTGTTGCATTGTACAACATAATAATACAAACAAAGTGGAGTTTTTTAGAGGCCAATCTTTCTAAAAATGTAAAAAATAAAAGTCAACTGGACTTTTCTAACTTTTACAAATTTGTAATAGTAAATCCCACTAGTGTAAATTCTAAAAAACTAGCCTAAAATCAAAATTTTTTGCATTGCATAGCTAAACCCAGGATGAGATGAAGACGTGCTCATTGTGGGCTTCTTGCTTAACCTCCATTGGTGACTTGGTCTTGTGGTCCATGATTTCCATTCTTGGTCTTTAAGAGTTTGCTGGATTGTTTCTTCTTCTTTGGCAATATCTAGCACAAACTCCATTGACATCGTTGGTTGTGATGCTTCAGACTAAGTGCTCCTACCCAAACCTGAAATCAATAGGTATTGCATGTTGTAGTTACCCTCAAGCTTCTCAATTTATTTTTGCTACTTGGTCACAAGCTCTAATAATATTGCATGGCCATAATTATGAGCTACTTCTTGACTCATCACTCTCTGTTGCAAATGGGAGATGGCTACTTAGTTATCACCCAAAATTTTGCTGTGTCTCCTCATAACTTGAAGCAATTCCAAGGCTTCACATGAGAAACAACAACCTGGGTGATTATGCTTTGCCATGATCGAATTCCTCTTAAAGTTGTCGAGGGCTAGAGATGAGGTGGCAATGTGAACCTCCAAAAAACACTACCACAAACTCTAGTTGAGGGCACATACCCACGAAGGATCCGCAAAGATGATTCCAACAAGCAGGGGGAAAGCTCGAGTGCAAAGTCCTTGACCCTCCTTGCCTCCACCACAACTCGAATCAAAACCAACCAGATCATGTTCCATAATGATCCCACCTTTGTTCATAGGATTAAAACCTTGAAGTTTATTAACCCACTCCTCCACCGTGTCCAATATGTGTGAATGTACCCACAACATTGTGTGTGTTAATACCCATCTCTTTGAATTGAAAGTACTTTGCCACTTGACTTGTCTTATGGTCTTCATGTATAACATTAATGATGAAATAATTAATCGAAAGGACATGGGATATAGATGTTACCCCCTTATGGCCTCAAGGTTCTAGCACCCCGATGAACTAATCTAAATTGCAATCCTTCAATATTAAGAAATGATGAATATAATCATAATAATGGATGAGCCTACTACTATTATTAAGACCCTTGATCCTTCATGCATCCATAATTCTAAATCCTTGGAAGAAAGCCAATACCTCAATTTGATTGTTTGTTGCATTGAACACATTTCCCCCGAAGTCACTCTTTTTTTTTATTATGTGAGCTCCCATCCAATTATCTAATCACGATTTAAATTATCGGAAATTATATGGATTTCATATGATTATGGTGGCAAATGAAGCGATATGTGCATTTCGAGTGAAGTTGGAAGAATGATAGCTCAATTTTTTGTGATGGGTTAGTGGGTTTTCCACTGTTAGAGATTGTGAAAGGCAGAGGAGCAGAGGTTATGGAGTTCAGCGACACATACAAACACACGGGGCCTTGCTGTTTCTCTCCTGATGCACGCTATTTGGCCATAGCCGTTGACTACAGGCTGGTGATTCGAGATGTCGTTACCCTCAAGGTCTCTCTCTTGATCCCTGTCAATGATCGAACATATGTGTTTTAAAAACTACTTTCCGCACCTTTTTCCGCTGAAAACTTTCTATGATCATGACCTAGCTTTTATATAAATACATACACACAGCCTCAACACCATCTGGACCATTTTCAGTGCTCATCAATTTGTGATAAGTTCTGTTTGAGTTACTGCCCTCTTCAAACTAGTTCTGTTCAGCTTGAGTAAAATAAAAGTGACTAATTTATGTGTTTTTCCCCTTTTATCTTCAAGTACTCACAGTCTAATTACTGATTTTACCAGTGGCCATTTTAGTTGAATCCATCCGTCAATGGTAAACGAATGGTAAACGTAATTGCTTTGGACATGCAGCCTCTGTGCCAAACAACCCTCAGAGACAATGCAGGAGGTAAAAGATGCTCCTTCAGCCTATGCTTGGGTTTACTCTATGCTCCAGTCCGTCTGGCTGTGATCTAGCAACAACTTCGAGCAAATTGGATCACTTGCTGCGGTGATAACCCATGTTCAATGCCTGGCAGGGATGTTACCCATGATAATATAGTTAGTTCCATTATAATGATAAGATATTAGTTACGGTTCTGCTCTATCGTAGTATGCTGCTGTGGCGTTGACCCAGGTTCAAGGCCTGACAGGGATGTTCCCCATGATAATGTAGTTAGTTCCATTATAATGATAAGATGTTAGTTATGGTCCTCTGTGGATTAGGTAGCCTGATGCAAGTGTTGTGTTGGAAAACTCGGACAAAATAGATACCTTTTAGTTGCGGTTTCATAGCCAAAGGTCTTCAAGTTGTGAAGCTGATATTGTGAGAAGCTTGCCCACCCAATTGTTGTGTGCTCTGTGGATGAGGTAGCCTGATGCAAGTGTTGGACAACTCTGACAAAATAGATACCTTTTAGTTGCGGTTTCAAAGCCATAGGTCTTCAAGTTGTGAAGCTGATATTGTGAGAAGCTTGCCCACCCAAAAGAAGAAAAAAGATAGGCCTACTTTATGGGCTTGAAATGAGGTGGCATGCTTCTAATCATGTTAGGTTTCTCAGGCCGCCCCTAATGCTAGAAGTATTTGAAAGTGGATTGACCTTTTTCCGTTGGTGCATAAGGTAGGACGAATAGAGAGCAACTCCTCTCATAGGTGGTAATCCCTATTCGTCATCTTCTTTTCTCTAGAGGAAAATTGGTGCATGATTGGGTATGATTAGAAACCTTAGATTAGATTGCCATTGGAGCTGCATTTTTTTATATATTAATTCTAGATCGTAAACACTTTAAGAATGATAGTATTACAAAATTAATAATTTTTCTAATGGGTACCGGTGAGGTGGATAGAGTATTAAGTTGTCTTTTAAGGTTTTATTTTCATTGTGATCTATCCCATTTATATGGCATCAATGTAAATCCATCTTAACTTTATATCTATCAAATATTGAAATTGATCAAATTTCTTGAGGTGTAAATTTTTTGATCATTTAAAATGAATCTAGGTTGGTTGTAGTCTATCTCAACTCTGTAGAACTCAAAACTCACAACTTATAAGGATATGGATATGTAAAATTACAATTTTTATTGTTAAGATATTTATATTTGCATTATAACAATATTTTTCTTTAAATATCACATCTATAGTATTTTTATTTATGTGTGAGTCTAGCATCTCTATATAACAGTTTTTGCATTATATGTACATATCAAATCTCTCACTTTCATTTATATATATTTTTGTTTGTATCTATATTTGACCAACTTATAGCATTACTATTATTATTTGTTATATTTTTTTTAAGCCAACATATGATGGTGTAGGTGTTACTCACGTGACAACATCTCTATCAATCTAGATTGTAGAAACACCTTTCGATGCAATGAGTTTCAAAGGGACAAGGCCGGGTTCAAATCTAGAGCAATTTTGTTGGAGTAACTACCCCTCAGACTTGGCACCTAGGCTAAGAGAATTTGCTCTTTTGCAACCCTTGGAGGCATGTTTCTCAAAGCATTTCCAAACAATAATAATAAATTTGGAAAGCATGAGCACAACCTCATGGTATGTCATAGAGTTGCACTCGTTGAGGTGTAGATTCAAGACACATCAATAATTAGTTCCATGGTTACTATTTTTGTAGAGGTCTTTTACAATGAAAAATTCTTGCTTTTAACTTGTCTTATGTGCTAGTCAGACGAAAGATGAGGTGCTTATCCCATAAGTTTGATTCACAATAATGTTCTTTTAACTTTGTTTGTGGATATGCATTAGGAACACTTGTTGAGTCTTGTGGTGAAGGCAGTTTTCAACATTGATGCTCTTAGTGACTAATTTGATGTGCACAATTACCAAAATTTAACTTGATATATATTCTAGAACTCTCGTGGAATTTGCTGTTTATTTTGGTTGGCAAAAAAACCATTCATTCATTAATGGTACGAATTTTTAATAGAGTGGGGACATAAAAGATCTAAACCTTAATAACTTTTAGACATGGCATATCCAATGGTGCATTCCATCTATTGTCTATATTCAAGTTTTGCAGTGTTCTAATACCCATAACAAAACTACTAGAAGAATCAAACAACAATAAAGGGAAAAACATAACAATGATAAAGAACAAGGGTTGGGGGCACATGCTCCCTTTAGGGGTGGATTGCACTTGCAAATCCTAAAATATGGTAGAAGACATTTGTTGATGTTAGTGGTAGCATCAGACAGTTATTTCTGCATTGGCATGTGTCTAGCATGTGGAAGTCGTTGAAAGCCTTCTATCCTTGAGTTTACTTTAGTTAAAGGAATAATTAAAATGAGTGTTTTTATTAGTGAATTGAGTTATTTAAGGTAAGTGCTAAAAGTAATTAACATGTAATCTAAGCATGTAAATCTTAAGTGGGTGTGAGAAGTAATCTCAACCGTCAATCACTTTGGAGATTAGATTTAGATTGTAACTCATAATTGTAAAAGCAGGGCCAGGGTGAAGGAGGAAGACACTTGTGAGAGACTTTGGTGAGATATCAAGGTCAAGGATAGCAAAGAAGGACTTTTTCTAGTGTGAGGAGTGTAGAAGCAAAAAAGGACTTTTGCTTACATGAGAGTGAGGAGATCTCACTCGTTGGGTGAAGAGATTTCATCCAAGTGTTGATGCAGAGAGGGTTGAATCACAAAGGATTGTGATTCAAGATCTTGGATAGGTGGAGAAGGACGTCTATCTAGAGATCATACAGGTCAAGGAGAAGAGAGAGTAGAGGTAGCCGCAGGTGGATTTTAGTTGATAGAAGCCAGAGGAAAGCGTAGCGTTGTATGAAAGTTGTCATACATAGTTTCCGTACATGTATGCGGGTCTCAGTTGAGATAGTTGCGTATGTACGCGGGTTTGCTGAAGGAAATGCGTGTACACCTCGGGAAACATGGTGGTACAAGGCCGTACAACATCACATGCATTGCAGGTTTGTCTGCAGTGTATATTCTCTTAGTGGGCCATTTTCCTTGTTACGAGAGCCCTAATTTGACCTTAATAAAAACATTTTAGGACTGGTTTTCTCTCCGGGGTTTTTCCAAGGGTTTATACCTGAAAATATTGGTGTTTTTGTGCATGAGATTTTTGTTTCCTAGTTTATGCTTCTGCTGGATGCTTAGTTGATTACTCAGTTGTGCTTTTAGTAGATAAAGTGATTTTATTTTGAGTTAACTGTCGGGTGCTGGGTTGAAGTGGTAAAATATCAACAATATCTCCATAAAAATGATACTCAAGTGAGTAACAATATTTTGATTGATTGATAATTGAATGTTGATTACAAATGAGTGGGGAGAACCCTTTTAATACAACTTGCAACCAATAACTCTCCACTAACTTAGCGGTGAGCCATTGATGTGTGTAACTACCAACTCCCAACTTTGTGAGGAGTCATTAAGAGTGTTGCGGGGAAGCAACCTCAATTAGACCTACTCTTGAACTATGCTTTGGTAGACTTTGAGTGCAAAGTGCTTCAAGAAAAGTGCTTCTAAACGCACTTGTTTTACTAGTGTTTTGAGGGTGTGCTCTTGACCCTAAATGAAACACTCCTTGGAGGATCCAGATTTTGATTTAACTTGTAATTGTTGAGAATTATAGTTTGGACAGAAATTAGTTTGCGATATTTTCGGAAAAGTAATTCCATTTTTGAAATAATTCTATTTTGTAATTCACTTTAGTTAAAAAATGAGTCTTATTTTTAGTAGTTGAATTTAAAAAGTGTATTTCATGCATGCATGACTTAGACTAGGAGTAATCTCAAAAATAGATTAGGGTTTTGGTCTCAGCTAAAACTATAAAGACATGTCTAGATAGAGAGTTAAGACACATGAGAATAGTTGAGTAGGTTGAGCGACAGATAGGGAGAAAGTGAAGGCAACTAGTTTCCAGCAACACGTAGTCCTATGCAGCAGTTCGTAGAATGGTACAGAACAGTTCCGTACAACGGCATGGAAGTCTGTATAACCATATAGACAATGGTGTATGGATTCGTACAGCTGTACAGTCAGAGCTGTATCGGTGTTTGTACAATCCGTACGGGTAGGCCCTACAACTGATCGTACTTCCCCAACAGGTTGTTCCGCTCAGGTTGAGGTGTTTTTTGGTATCCATCCAATGCTGTTTTTTGGACAGCTTGTGGAGGTTTCCTTGTAAGTTTTTTGAAGGAATGAAAAGCTAGATTCGAAGGAGTAATTGCGTGTGTGTGTGTAATTGAATTTATGCTTCCATTATTTGATTTCCAACTATTGTGTGATTAATGCTATTGTCCGAAATTTATTTATGCAATAATTGAATTCAACAATCTATTTGTTTGATTGAGATAATAAGGTCTTGGGAATTTTCACACTAACACCTCTCATGAAAGAGCTAGGCATCTATAGTTTAGATAGCAGGGGAAGGTGGAGAGGGAGTTGCTTGAGTCTTGGTAGAGGCAGTGGAAGCACCCTCTAATCTCATAATAGATGGGACATCTGAAGATAGGTGGTCCTCCAACTTGGGCTCGTGTAAGTGACATAGATGGTGATTCCTCTCGAGTTGGGAGATGTCGTGATCAGTCTCGAATTGAAGCTGATGGAAACCCACTTTGAACTAACGAAGGGGAATCCTAAGATCATGCATCAAATGTGTGCTCGTATACTAAGGTTTGACAATAAGGCCATCCCTTAATTACATGAAGTGATCAAAATATATTGCTATCTTAGGGCCAAGGCCTTCAGGCAAGGGATACAAGTGACTTGGATGCACTGTTATAGATATCCTTTCTAATCACTTGGTTCATGTATTGTTTAGATGGTAGGAGGTGACCTGGAGCATTGAAAGATTACTTGAAAGGGGGAAGTTGATCGATAGAGATGGCCATCCATTGAAGTAATTGGGGAGCCTTCAAAAACCAACGATGATTTCGTCCAGGGGGAATTGCACAAGCAATATCCTTTGAAGAACATAAAGGTAGGTAGGGTTACTATTAACACCCATGATTACACCCATGTAATCCCAATGTCAACTTCGATATCATGTGAATGAGTTTCGTCTATAGACATAACGAAACATAAATGCAGGATTAATTGAAGGAGGTATTTATCCATGAAAGATTGCTTTAAATGTTATTGTAGATCCTAATGAGCTTGAGGCATAAGTCAATAATAGAAAGGGATAATTCACCATTGTTAGTAGTGCTTGGATCATTTCCATTGGTACCCTAAAGATAAATTTCAACTGTTTGTTTAGCCTCAGTTCATATATTAGTCCCTCCCAAGGTATGATTTATCAGAAAGAGCACAATGCAATTTTAAAATGTAGTGTTTTCCATGACAAACCCTCAGAAGTTGTGATTACCAACTTCCATTTGTTTTGTAGCCTTTGTATTCATCATACCTTGGAGATTTGACATTGCAAATGTCCAAGATGTAGTATAGGTTTTGGACACATGAGGACTATATACATATGATTTGCATGGTTAATATAATTTGGTTTTCTAACAACAAAGAACAATTTGTGAGGATCTTCAAGACAAACAAGAAGTTGTGAAATGCATTGAAGATTGAATTAGATAAAATAAGATCCATTTACTGCATGCTTGGTACCCATACCAAGTTCCGCATGCATGTTTGAGTCCAACTCTGTGAAGCTCTCGAACAACTCTCGTGCTCCTGTCATATGACATATGGCCCTGCTATCTAGTAGCCACACACCAGTTGATATGGTGCTTGAGGAAAGATGGGAAACAAGTAAGAACTCTTGTTCAAACTTTCTGGCAAACTCATCCACTTGAGCCTTTGCTGACGCAACTACTTTTGGTTGCATCCTGTTTTCGCCCTTCTTCCTCTCCGAACACTGTGAAGCATAGTGTCCCTTCTTATGACAGTGAAAACACTTGACCTTACTTAGTTCCTTCCCTGTGCCAGCTTGTGAAGATGAATCCTGACCTTTCCCTTGCCCTTCTTTTCCTAATTGGCAAGTGCAAGGCTCTCCTCATCACCATCTTCTTGCAGGCCTCCTAGAGCCTCTTGATGAGTCTCCTAGATGCAATCATACCACAATCGGTCGAAGCCCGACAACTTCTCTCGAACACAAATGCCTTTTGATGAATGAAGTCCAAGGCTTGGTGAAACCATTCAAGGCCACCCTCACTACTCCACATCTGACACTGTCTCGCCGACTGCCCCCAACTAATCTCGAACTTGAGTGATCTTGGTGAGATAATTGGTCACTGATTCAGTCTTGGTCATCTTGGTGTTCTTGAGTCGGTCCCTCAATACCATCTTTTGATTCTCATTCTTACTCTGAAATAGATTCGTCAGAGTCGAAAACATTGCATTGGTTGACTTTTTCTCAGATAGATGAGTGACAAGATGATCCCTCACCGAATCTAAGATCATCCACATTGCCTTGGCCTGAATCTAAGATCATCCACATTGCCTTGGCCTCCTTTGCCTCATGCTTGGCTAGATCTGCAGGATCTATCGAAACATTCACTGCGGTATCTACATGACTCCACAGTCCATTTTCCTTCAGGGGAAACACGATCCTCGCTTTCCATGGAAGAAAGTTAGAGGCACCCTCGAACCAGTCCTCGTACCTCAACCCGATTGCTACCATCTCCAAGATCTGATCTCTACCACAACACTAAAAAATGTGGCTAGTCTTTCAGGCACTAAAACCAAAGAAATTTTTCTGGCTGCTCGGATCCCTGCATGGGACCTGTTGCTTGTTGCCCGGACCTGCTATTCGCTGCTCACT
>CBVK0100804623.1:0-10776 GCA_900067695.1 Picea abies
ACGATATGGGTGCACCATTTTTTTTGTAATGCGATACAAATTTTTCTAATAAGATATGCCTAATAGGAGATGGGCGCTGGATGTAATAATCAATAATAGAGAGACATACCACGTCCTCTGAATTATCGGGCTCTTGTTGCAGCAAAACTAGTGGTTTAAGGACAAATGCGCATTTTTCAAGTGGATATGTGTTTATGAAGACACATTTTATTGAACTACAAGTGAGGGGCAAGGAAAGTGCAATGTGAACTGCTTTCTGAGCAGACATTTGTTAAAGATTAAGAAATGTATTGCCAAGTGTGCGTATCATTTGTATGGCATCAATATGACTTCTTTCATGTTCTTTGCATATTTTTTTTAATGCACTTGTCATAGATTTGTCAATCTTCGTCATGTATGAGGTCCGGATGGTCAATTTGTATTATTTGGAACATTTGAATGCACAATCTGTAACAAGGAAGAGGGGATGATGTCGGAACCCGGTAGGCAATTTCTATGTTGCGAATGGCTAGATGCGAACTGTTTTGTATTTCTGTGTGCAACTGTCACTTGTAAGAGACATTAGTAAGAGACTAGCAAATGTATATTAGGAAGCACATTTGTCAACTGTGGTATAGTGAAGCTTGTGAGTTCAAGAAGCACACGATAGAATTGTAGATTGCCAACCCAACAATCGTGAACATAAAATTGCCTAAGGTGTGATTATATACATGGAGATAATGAGAGCCATAATATAGGGGAAGAAGAAAAGGGAAAAAGGAGAAAGGAGTCGGCGGTGGAATTGTAGATCAGGGAAATTTTCAATACAAGATGTGAACCCAGTAGTCAATTTGTATATTGCTGAGGACCAGAGTAAATAATTTGAATGCATAATTTGTAACACAAAAGAGTGGATGATGTCGGAAGAGAGGATGATGTCGAACCCGCACCTGTGTCTAGTTGTCAGTACTAAGAGGTAATTTAGTATTGAAAATAATATTTTAGATTTTGTTAAATACTTCATAGGGATTAGTATCCGTAAACAATGGCAATCTCCACCTTGCCAGAATGAATTCCGTGTGTGAATTTGTATATCACAGAACTTGAAGGACTATTTGGAGGACACAAAACAATAGAAGTGCAATGTCAAGTCAGCCAGTCCGTAGCTCCGCTTCTCAATTTGAATATCACAGAATTTTGGGTGCTATTTGTAACACACGCAACAATGGAGGGCCAATTTTGAGCCCGCCCGCCCAAGAACCCGTGATCAGAAATGTCGGTAGGTATGAAAAGGAATAGCTACCGGTTCAATTCTCCATGTGAGGATATAGATGGAACTAAAATTAGTCCCAATGCAGAAACCATGGACATAAAATTGGCCAAGTATTGAAAGCAACAACGGTCGATCGGATTTGTCGTCTGATTGTATAGATGGAAATAAAGATATGCCAACCTGCCAACGCTGGAGCTGCATATTTCATGAACTCGCCAAAAGGAGGATCCAAAACAGGCTGAGAAGGTATTCGCAGAGGAGGTGAGGCTCGAAACTTCTAATTGTATTGCTCCGAACATTTGAATGCATAATCTGTAAGACGGAAGAGCGGGCGATGTCCGATAGTCAATTTGTATATTGCGGAGACTGCAATTCCAACTATTTTGTACCTTTGTGTCCACTTGTCACTAATAAGTGCTAATCTAGTATTCTAAATAAATTTTTAGATACTGTTAGATACTTCATAGGGATTGGCATTCGTAAACAATGGCAATCTGCACTCCGCCATTTCTGCATTCCATGTGTCAATTTCTATATCACGAAAATAGGAGTGCTCTTTGGAGGACATGGAACAATAGAAGTGCAATGTTGACTCAGACAGACCGTAGATTCACTTGTCAATTTGTATATCACAGAATTCTGGGTGCTATTTGTAGGCTACGGAACAATGGAGCCCCCTTTTTTAGCTCGCTTGCACACTCGAGAACCCGCAATCGAAAATGTCGCAAGGTATGGAATGCAGAATTTGTGTGTGCTTTATAGAATATCATGTCCATATTTTATAGTCCCATAATACATGGGAAGAAAATAAGGGAAAAAGGACGGAGGTGTTGGTAGTGGAATTGTAGATAATATACGGGAACAAGAGAAGGGAAAAAGAACTAAGTATCTCGCAGAAGAGCATCAGGGTTCGCAAGTGCCAGCCCCGTAGCGACGGGCATAAAATTGGCTAAGTATGGAAAGGAACATCGTTCGGTTGGATGCGTCATGCAAGGATATAGATGAAGATGTTAAAGCATGAATTATAGATGATGGAGGTATCTTTCATACCACTTTCTCCATTTGTCACTAGTAAGAGCATTGTTGATGTATATCAGGAAGGATGCGAAGTTGCTAGGGATGGAAATCAACAATAGATACTTTGAACGAAGTCAATGTGTACAAGGAACCCGCGGTCAAATTGTAGATCAAGGATCTTTTCAGTGCAAGATGTATATTGTGGAATGATAAGCAACTGAGTTCGCAAGCGTCGGCCCCACAGTGACGGGCATAAAATTGGCCAAGTATGGAAAGGAACAAATCATTGATGTTGTTTCGCTGCAACATGTATATGAAGAAACAAGGGACATAGGTGTTGGGTACCACGAACCCAGGGCCTGGTGCCCAGATAACTGGGCAAGTATTGGCCAAGACAAAGTTATGATATGTATTTCAATATTTTTCGTACTAGCATCTATCAATGAACAAATTTTTCATATTTATCTGAATAGTATTCATAGTAATATATATTAATGCATTGGTTTCTTCAAATGCAAGTGATCTCCCAATCTACAAGATGCTTCTCAGCTTGCAAATTTCGCTGGAACCTCAAAAACTTTGACTGCAACATGTACATAGCATAACAAGAAACATGAATTTGCATTGTGGTCTCAATGACATAAACTCCTTATCATCTCTTCATCTTGTAATCATTGCAATGAGATCAACAAACACCGACTCTCCATAAACATCAATATCTAAATTAAATTAAATGCAATCAAAATTTGGTGTGACTTTTAAGTAATTAAAGCATAAATTGCAGATTACGGAAGTTCTTAGGATGGAAGATGTATATGATGGAAAAATGGACATAGATGTTGAATACCACAAACCCAAACATAATTTCCTAAGCTTTGCTGAAGAGGAATTTTTTTTGTATTTATTCCAATACTACTGATATTAGTGTATATGCATGAATATTATCAAATAGAAGAAGTTGCAATATATCCAACAAACTTCACAGGAACATTGCGTCAACAGTTCAGTTGCCTTGTCGTTACTCATTATTAATTCTATTCACAGAACCTGAAGAATGGGAGCAACAATGATCCTCCAATTTCTTTCTTTAAATACAGGGCTTCTACCACATAAGTATGGCCTATGAAAAATTATTCTTACATGTAAAATGTAAACAAAGAACATGGCAGATTTTATTTAGATTGAAGTACTGGGCAGCAGAAACAAAACCTTGTGTTTCATGTTTAACCACACAGGGGAAGAAGGTAGAAAATACAATTAAAACAAATACCATAATTTGGAAAATACTGTTAAAAAATAAACCAAAATTATTCTATATTCAAATAAGGTGGGCTACAAAATATAGCCGAGGCTATTTTCGACAACGATTGTGATTTTGCCTGCCGTCGACCAATTTAAAATATGTACATTGATGAAGCTTCTTCACATTTTTGTACTTAATCGGTGCTGCCAAGTACATCTATCCCACTTTTTTGAATATCTTCTCTCTTCCAGATATGGCCTTCTTGCAATGCCTGTTTATTCAACATTCCATTCTTTGTCAAGTATTAATTTCCCTCTGCTGTCAAAAAGTTGGGGTTTAAGGTGCTTTGCTTGCAATGTTCCTGACCCTTGACATCTGAGACAACTTACAAATGCCATTCAGGCAGATTTCAAAGCGGAAGGAGTTGTTCTATGTCACAACAATTAAAGCAATGAAAAATAATTCAAGTACGTAGTGACTGGTATTCTCCCTATATTCGATCATTTGTTTGGTTGAGAAGCCTGCCCGAGGATTTGTATGTGGAACTTCTTTTCTTTATTATAGTAAATTGGAAGGAACATCCAACCCAGATGAAAAAAACACTCTGTTGAGGTACATAACTTCTTCGGGCAGTAGAGGTGTGGCAAGTGCATCAAATGTTGCAAAATGCACCATAACAGGTGTGGAAAGTGCATCAAATGCTATAGATGGAATCATAATATATATTTCTTCATAGCTATTGAGATATGGCGACCCACAGAAAGGTCTGGAATGTTCAGAGGTGATACCAAATATGTAGACTCTGCAACTACATCCAGAGGAAACCGAACAAACTTTCACAAAGAACATAACTTTCTGTCAAGTCGGCTACCAGACCCACAATGCAGGTCACCATACTATGAAATAGAAACTTTTGTAGTGATAATATGCCATTTTATCCACCCATACAGTTTCTGCTACCCGCCTCTGAGGTAGACAAATACTTGTGCAATCTGTACAACTCGATACACTTGCCAAATCTGTGTTGTTGGAAGAAGCTATATACTTAAACGAAGAACTATTTTGCACCCGACCTCAAAATCCATTACAATTCCCAACAATAAAACAAACAAGTTCAACCAACAAATCTCCAGCCAAAATTTTCAACAAACCAAAGCATTGAACACAGGGAGAACACCAACCAGAACATACTTACTCTCTTTTTTTCGTCCTCTCTGAGTTTCTCTTTGTATAACAGAGTTTTGTTTTTACTCAAATATCACATCACATAAAACCAGGCTCTATTCTTTCATCTACTCGTCCATCGCATCTCTAAGTTCTCTTACATGTGCATGACCAGGAACATTAGAATGAAGGCACCCTAAATCGCAACTCTTTGATCATAGAGAGCAATGACAATAAGTATTTAAAAGCAAGGCTGGATGGTCTGTCGTACATTTTGTGTTGATTCATTTTAATGACAGATGTTCTCGATATTTTCACTTATTAATGCCAATCTTTTTGAATATGTACGCTCAATAGTGACCACCAACACATATTAAAATTCCCATATCCGAGTACATTCTGAAATCTGACATATAAGATATGCACAATATTAAAGAGGGACATGACGTGAAGGCCTCTATGGCTAACACGTTCGTAAACTTTTCTGAAGCTTTTAAGAAAACTAAAATTGCACAAGCAAAAAATAAAATAAAAAGTATTTCACAAATTCAAAATGCAAGCAAAAATAAATTACCGGATCCCATAATATTCGCCTGTCTATTCATTTTAATGGGAGATGTCCTCCAGTTATTAAATCCCATCATTTCGAAATGAAAAATATTAAAGAGGGACATGACATCAAGGTCTCTGTCGCCAACACATTCGTCAACTATGCTGAAGCTTTGAACAAAACTAAAACTGCACAAGGAAAAAAATAAAATAATAATAATTTCGCAAATTTAAAATGCAGGCAAAAACGAATTACCAGATGCCATAATATTTGCTTGTCTATTCATTTTAATTGGAGATGTCCTTGAGCTTTCCAGTTATTAAAGCCCATCTTTTCGAACCTGTCTGCTCAGTTCTAACTTTTCAAAGCATATTTAATGTGTATTGGGAAGCGCAGAAGGTAACGAGGATGGAGCCCTATGTAACATACATTACTACTATTGTTCTGTTTTTGTTCACGAGCGTATGTAAAACGTACGCAAAGAAAAGTAATTCGAGAACGATAGTTTTTTTGCAAGATCCCTTCAAATTCAAATAGTGCACAAGCCTGATTTTCATTTTGTATATCGCAGAACTGTCTGTGCTATTTGTAGGACACGGAATAACAGGGACCGAACCTAGAGCCCGCCATCCCAAGAACCCGTGATCCAAAAAATGATCACTATTTTTTTTGTGTGTTTTTTGTCCACCAGGGTATGTAAAACGCACGTAAAGTAAACTATTTCGACAATGTTAACTTTTTTGGACACGACAACCTTCAAATTCAAATAGTCCGCAAGTCCGATTGTCAATTTCTATATCGTCGAAGTCTCCGATTGTCAATTTTCAGTTGCCTACCCTGACAACACGCGATGAAAAAACTGATTAAGTATGGGATGATGACTCTGTGCGGGCTGTATATATCTACTCTATAAAATTACATATTTCCTATGTTTAATCTATGCTGTCCAGGAAACCTATAATTTGATAAATTTTAATGTTTTCTGTCCAGGAGCCCTACTGTTAAAGAAAATTAATTCGGAAATGCTAATGTATACATCATACTTCGATACAACCTATCCACGAAGGCGTGTCCATAATACTGCCTAAGTATGGAACCCAACTACGGTCGGTCGGAATGATCGCGAAACTCTCGCTGCTGACCGATTGTCAATTTGTATATCGCGGAATTCTCTAATTGTCAATTTTCAGCCGCCTACCCTGTCAACCCGCGATGCAAAAACTGGCTAAGTATGGGATGACGGTTTTGCGGTCTAGGAAACCTATAATTTCATAAATTGCATTCTCTTTTGCCCAGGATTCTTTTAAAGAAAACTAATTCGAGAAAGCTAATGTATACACCGAATACGACTTGTCATAGTCTAATAGAACCTATTCGTGAAGCCGTGTCCATAAATGTGGCCAACTATGCAATAGAATGGAGGTCGCTTGGAATGACCACATAAACACGAAAAACTAAAGTCAAACACAGTTTACAACAGGAAAGTAAAAGGGAGAGAACATCTATATCTCCCACACAACAAAAGCCATTGTCATAACTATAAAACCATAGTAACACATAATCCATGTAAAAAGCATCGACAACCATGAAATATATTTCAAGGCCAACAAACTTTGCTTCAACGCGTAACAGATGCAATTTACACCGCTTGCAATTCTTTAGTCTGTTATTTTATCTTAATAGTATTCTACGCAAACTGCAGTGCAAAACAAAATGCGACCAAAGATCCAACCGCAGATGCAGCATCCTAACATTTCCAAACCCTGGCCAAACAAGAACAAGCACCAAAGAAGAACCCAGCTAAGAAGTACTAAAAGGCCCAACTGCAGCCGTAGGACCAGTACCCTGCAAAGTCGAATCAAGCAACAATAAACAACATACAGCTAAGAAAGAAGCAAGCAAAAACCACCCCTGCAGGAACGATAATGTTCCAATCGCGATTGCAGAAACCCAAACGTCCAAACTGCAACAACACAAACAAACAAGCAAGAACAACGACAACATGCAAATAAGAAATCAGTGGCATGCAAAAAGTAAGCATGGACCACCGAACCAGCAACGTCGTTGGAGCATAAAAAATTTTAAAATAGAAGAAAATGTCTTGTAACAAGCTTGTTAAGTAACCATTCAACACTACCAAGCCTCTTAGGTAAACATTTAAGTCTATCAGAAATGCACTGTAAACATTTAAGAAAAAAATTCAATGTAGCAGGACTCTGGCGTATCTCAAAAAGAAAAATTATATTTTTTGTAAGAATAGTTCGAACACCACAGAATGTTTTGGAAAGCCAAACTTTGGATATGCCACCATATCTTACATTGCCATAAATTTACCTAGCATAAAATGCTAAACCAAACATTTGAATTAATTCTAGCATTAATCCACCATCGACGAATGCATAACAAAATATACGATTCAAAAAAGACCATATATGATCAAATACTTTGGATATGCCAACATATATAACATTGGGAACAACGAAGCCGGCAATAAGACCTCCAATCTCTTATCCAATCAGATCAGTACATATATGTTACTTTTTATTATATAAAAATATATGCTTTTATATTCATAGCTCCAACATTAGGTATTGTGCAAATATTTCGGGTTAAAGGACAAAGTAATATGTAGTCAACGATTTATCAATTGCTATAGTCCCTCTACGCCTACGACAAGGACTAATAAGATTAACTAAAATTATAATATATAATTAAAATAAAAATGTTAATAAACAAAGAGGAAAAAATTATTAGAGGATTACTTTTTCGAGTGTTCTAGGATTTTAAAAATTAAAGAAAAAAATATATAAAGTAAGAGATTTACACAATAGAATTATATTTTTGAACTTTTTTTAAGACTAAATTTAATAAAAAGGTTAAATCTTATGGATACATATGGATGAGATAAATTAATTGAAATCTGGAATATAAATAAGAAAATGATGAATATAAATAAGAATAAAATTATATTCTTGAACTTTTGTTAAGACTAATTTTAATAAAAGGTGAAAGCTTATGGATACATGGATGAAATAAATTAATTGAAATCTCAAATATAAATAAGAAAATGATGAATATAAATAAGAAAAATTAAGAGTAAAGTTATCTAGAACAGAAGGTTTCTTTTAAAGTGGGGTTCTTCATATACATCACTTTTATTAATTTATTATTAATATATGTAAATTGGAATAATTGTTCTGAAATAAACGATGTTGGCCATGCAATATGGAAATTGGAATAACTATTGTTTTTTAAGAATACGTTTGTTTAACTACGCTAATATATGAAAATTGTAACAATTATTATGAAGCAAAATATGTTACGTATATAATATGACAATTGTAACAATTATTATTAGTTATGTAATATGAAAATTGTAACAATTATTATAAAGTAAAAGACCTTTGTTATGATTTTAAAGTAATTCATTTGTTTAAACAAAGTTTAGATATTGATACATCAACATTTATGTAACAAGTTTATTGGTGGGATATATTGTAAGGATCATGTTTTTTTTTGTTTGTTAATTTGTGCGGAACTTGTTGGCTACGCGATTAACCTATGGCTTGAGAAACCGTGACTCAGGGGCATCTAAGCCGTCAAAATCACCCGGGGATCGCACCCGGCTTGAGCCACACCAACCCTTAACATGGTTGGATTTTTTGTCTCCGCAGGCTTCAAACCGGTGACTTTAACAACACAGAGTGGCTTAACAACACACTCCGTCACCGACTATCCTACATCTCGGGGACTTAAATTTGAAGGACATGGGGGTTTTGATCCACTTATGTGTGCACGGGTTACAATACCATTTAATATGGTATCTCTGGGTGCAACCACACATTCGACCACTACCTCAAGGTGTCCCCATGGCTCCAGGTAAAGCTCTCACGAGAATTGAACCTTGCCCAACGGTGAAAAACTCCTCACTTTTCACCATTGGATCCAACCCCTTTGGGCAAAAAAGTTGAAGGACATGGGGGTGGGCTTTGATCCACTTATGTGTGCACGGGCCAGGATACCATTTATTATAGTATCTCTGGGTGCAACCACACATTCGACCACTACCTCAAGGTGTCCCCATGGCTCTAGGTAAAGCCCTCACGAGAATTGAACCTTGCCCAATGGTGAAAAACTCCTCGCTTTCCACCATTAGATTCAACCCCTTTGGGCTAAATTTAGAAGGACATGGGGGTGGGATTTGATCCACTTATGTGTGCACGGGTCACGATACCATTTATTATAGTATCTCTGGGTGCAACCACACGTTTGACCACTGCCTCAAGGTGTCCCCATGGCTCTCGGTAAATCCCTCATGAGAATTGAACCTTGCCCAATGGTGAAAAACTCCTCGCTTTCCACCATTGGATCCAATCCCTTTGGGCATTATAAGGACCCCTTTGGGCATTGTAAGGATCATGTTGATGTAGAAAATTTACTTTCATTAATCACATAGGTTTACTAGATAAAAAGGTCCAATTAAACATATCTCTGTTGAAACAAAAATCTCTCGAGTTATGGCCCAGTTGCCATATTCAATGTAAAATGTCTTTTTAAGGTCTTTGATCTAAATGCAAATGGATATGAAACTAATCTATCTAATCTAAATTGTAGAAATTAGAATAAAAATAGATAGATACAAAGAATCAAGTATAATAAATATAGAAATTAAAGATGCAACTAACTAAATGCTAATATGAAAAAGAAACAAAGTGTTGGAAAAACAACACTGTAAATAAAAGACACCAACGAGAATAGTCCACAATCTAACTACTTGGTATAAATCAAAAACTTGCCAAGAAGTGAAATACTTCAACGCTTTGTAAACTTTCATTGTCATACTATTAAGATATAAATGAAACATGATTAAACATAAAACTAAAGAAAGAATAGTGTACAACTAAAGTTTATGTGAAAGATTTAGTTTATTAAGAAATAATTCATCGCCACAATGAAGCTCCCTCTTACACGATCAAAGTTAGCAATACTAAAGACAATAAGTCAATGTAAATGCATATGAAAATAGTCCACATGATACAACTATATAAACTTACATGATGCAAATGATACATTCATAAAGAAAATAGTATACTATTACTTCATTGCCAAAGCTTCTATTTACCATAACTACCATGTGCCTCCCTTCTCCAAAAGGATAACTTACAATGAAGAAATGAGAGCCAATTTTCTTGAGGAGAAAGGTTCTATTAAAAACCAAAACCTATAGCTTATGGATTTCTAATTATCCAACTTTTTGTTGGATTACTGAGTGGGGGGGTGAATCAATAATAGCGTAATTATAATTTTTTTTCTTCAAATGTTATATCAATGTAGAATTATTATCCAATAATGATAAATAAGAAATAAACAATCACACACATACACAGTACACCAGTGTTTTACGTGGAAACCCAAATTGGGAGAAAACCACAGAATGTTTTTTCTTAAATGTCTTGAAAAATTACATTCATTGGAAGCACCAACTTCCTTTGTTTTCTAACTGCAACTGGAAGGAGGCTCCAACCCCTTGGTTTCTTAGGCTACAACCCG
>CBVK0100804626.1:0-18879 GCA_900067695.1 Picea abies
ACACATTTGACTCACACTTATAAGATTATGTTTCATATCTTCTACCAGTAGAACATTTTGTGCCTTTTCATTCTTGTTCCCAATTCAGACTGTGCCTTCTCCAATGATTTTGGATGAATTATCATTTCCGAAGGAGATTGATCCATTCATTTCCTTTCGTAATGTAAGAAATTTGTCTTTATCACCTGTGTTTCACTAGGTCTTCTTGAATAACCCCTTTGTGTATGATTCTCAAAGTTGTTATTGTTCCTGTTGTTAGCTCTGCAATTTACAACTTTATGTCAAAAATTATTACATGCATAACATAAAACAAAAAATATAGTTTGATACCTGAGAGTTGAAGATCTTCTGAAAGGAGGCGCTCTTATGAATCCTTCTTCTTCTTGAGGCCTATCTGTCTATTGTTGATTATGAAATCTGAATCTTCTCAGTGGAGGAGTGTCCCCATAATCTTCCTTGTATATCTTCTTGTCCCCTTTGATAGTTTCTGCATAGCTTTTTGGATTTGTTTCTTGCTCTGTTGTTTTGGAGCTTGATCCCTTTTCTATCGTATTGTATCCAAGTCCAGACTTGTCAAGATTATATTTTTGACTGCTGATAATGTCATCCAAAAATTTTGAGCTATTCTGCATATTTTTCTTTTGAATATCCTTTCTTAATGTGACAATCTCTGCTTCCAAGTATCCAATGATCCCGTCCTTTTCTTCTAGTTATTCTTTGAGTGCTTTTTCAATTCTTTTATCTTCTTCTATTTGAACTTTCAATTTTCTGATCATTTTTTCTAGTTCTTGAATGTCTTCCTTTTTGTCTAGTTCTGCTTGTAGTTTCATGTTCTTGTTCTTTTCTCTTCTGATAACTTCTATGGCACACATTAATTCTTCTCGAAATTCAACTTCTGCCTCTTCAATTTATTCTTTGAATTCTTCTTCGACTTCTTCATATTCTTCTTCAGAGTATTCTTTGTCAGAGTCTTTTATTGCCATGAATAGAACTCTTCCTGTCTCGCTGTCACTGACTTCATCTTCATCTGATGATGAGATGTCTTATTTGATGCATAAGCTTTTCTTGAAATCTTTCTTTGTAGTTTTTTTTTCTTTATATGTGTGTTTTCCTTTTGAGTAACCTTCATCATTTCTCTTTTTCTTATGAGGACATTTTTTAGAAAAATGACCAATAACATCACAATTAAAACAAATTAAATTAATCTTACCTTTATACCTACTGTTGGTTCCCTTGTTCAGTCTTTTGACGAAGTTGGCCACTTCTTCATCATCTTCCGAGCGTCGTTGTTGCTGCTATATTCTTCTTGTTCCTTTTTCTTTTGCTTTGATATTTTGGATGCTTTGAAGGCTTCTTCTTTTACATATGGATTTTCCTGTTCAATTCTCATCTCATATGCTGTGAATATTCTGTGCAGTTCGTCCATGCTTATGGAGTTTAGATCTGATCTTTCTTCTAGTGATGATATCTTAGGGTTGAATCTCATAGGAAGAGATCTTAGTACCTTTTAAACAATTACAGATTCTTCGATTAATTCTCCCAATCCTATGATTGCATTCATTGTTTCATCGACTCGTAAGAAGTAGGTTGTGATATCTTCATCTTCCTTCTTCTTTAGTTGTTCAAACTGACCTCTGTAAGTTTGAATCTTTGTTTCTTTGACTTTTGAATCTCCTTCATAAATATTTCGAAGCTTGTCCCAAATCTCTTTAGAAGATTTACAATGTGCAACTTTGGTGAAGACCGTATCACTGAGACCATTCAAAAGTTCATTTTTGGCTTTGGAATTATTCTCATCGAGTTTCACTACTTTGTCATTTGTTGGTGGAACTGTTGGTGCTATGTATCCATCTACAATTGATTGCCAAAATTGAAATCCCTATGACTGTATATATGTCTTCATCCTTATGCTCCAAAAAGCATACTTCTGTCCATCAAACTGTGGTATTCCATTTTTATATGAGTTGGTACTCTCCATGATCTACCTTTCAGTGGTTAAATTGATTTCTGAAGGAACCTACTCTAATACCAATTGTTGGATTATTGAGAGGGGGGGTTAATTCCTGGACCTTGCAGGGGGTTAATTCCTTTTCCAACTACAACTGGAAGGTGGCTACAACCACCTATCCTTGCCCCGTCCAACTGCCCTAAAGTAGACGTAGAATGATGGAACCACTGTCAACCTGTCACTGTGAGATATACTATTGTACAACTGTGTCAACCTATACCACTGCCATGTATCCAATCTGTACAACTGCCCTGTAATCAAACCATACCTGAACTGAACATGTATCTACAAAAATACAATAGATACATGACCTGTAGTGATGCATCCCATGTATGTACGTTCCCTATTTGTTATGCAGGCTACGTATGTATGTGCCCTATTTGTTATGCAGCCCGTGTATGCCTTCTGAAACTAGGGTTTCCTTTCACGAAAGTATGTCTCTCTCTAGTCATGTGTCATATAGGTATGTGTAATCATGAACAAGTATAATATCCATCACATGATCTTAGTCATCAACCCCTTTCTGATATTCAATTTCTCAATACATCAATAAATACAAGATCTCAAGCATGTACCATAAAAACTCTTAGCCATATGCTAAGAAATACAAGATGTGCCTCAACAAGAAGTATCAATGATAAATATATCAGCACTGTATTTCTATAGATATGACTTATACAGAAGATCCCATGTAGCCACTAGTCTCTCTAGGGAGAATCCTCAAATCTCCATTGCCATTCCTCATGCATACATCAAAATCCAATTATTCATAGAAATAAGACATACCTTTTGAACCAATGGATGGATCTGATGTATCTGAGCACTCTAGACCTTCCTGGGAGCTTGATCTCAGAATCTAGAACCTCTGCACCTTCATCTTCTCAAGTTCCATGGCTTTATCAATATGTACTCACCCTATACACAGTCAACCCGCGTACATACTCAACTTATACACAGTGAACCCACGTACATACGCACCCTATACACACACAACATGTGTATGCCTCAGAAAATAGGGTTTTCTGTGAATCTGAGAATTTTTTCGTCAACCCTTCATGCTACCTCAGACGTTCGCCACTTCAGATGTATCCACAAGTATTTACAAGAAGCTTTACACAAGAAAATAGATATACAATATGCACAAGTGTATTTTTATGAGTGAGCTTTGTCTCTTATTTATATCTTCATGTAGCCTTACACTTTCCTTATTTTAGGGTTTCTTCATTTAAAATAATTTCTTTTTGCAAATCACTTTGACCCTTGGGGGCTTCTATAAGACTTATGAGGGGTTCTCCAACTTTGTATGGTCATAACTCTCTAACCATGAGGAGTTATGTGATGTTCCACATACCAATGGAAATGACATGAAAAGCACTATCTATCTAGGATAGTTTCCCTGACAAATTCATTGTCCTTCAACTTATTATTCCAAAATTAAGAATAGGTTCTCTTACTTCGCAAAGCATCTTCCCGTGAGGGATTTCACCATAAGGGGACCACTTTGGAGTTCATCCATATTTACTTCTTATCAACCATGACGAGACAATAATGAGTCATCTTTACATCAAACAATCTTGGGTCAATTACCCAAACCTTTCTGCTACGGGGCTTTCTTCAAGGGTTGACATCAATGACAACCAACCTTAATCAACACTTTTCATCTACCAAAAGAGTCTCTTCAACTTCCGAAGAGACACTTCATCTGCTTGAATCTCTTGTCTCTCCGAGAGTTTTGTCTTACTACAGTTGTAGCTCTCTAGTTTAACTATTCTAACAACCATTTAATGTATGTATAATAGATGCTCAATAAAACTCAATACTATAAATATTTACACTCGTAAGTACTAAGATTTGACCATTGAGACTTAAAGACAATGACTTCCATTGCTCATCTAAGTTTTGGCATGCTCACTTGAATACTTTTAATTTGGAAAGAGAAGCTTAAAGCTTCATCCAACTTGCAATCTCGTGACTTGTTAAGGTGCTGGATAGGATTTTGGGACCATTTTTGGGAACTGTGTAGCATGTGCAAAAGAAGGAATGATGATTGACACACTTTCAAGGATCAATGCATGCAAAGGAAGGAAGATTGTTGGTAGAAATTATACATTTTGGGTCCATCGATATGGGCTAAGCCCCATTGTAATTGTATAAATATGTAAGGGTTTTTGGATAGAGAGATGGCTAAGTATGCAATGTATGAAGAGCTAAGTAGGAAATTGATGAAACACGATGAAGATATGCAAGAGTGAAGAGTGACAGATAGATATAGAGGGATAGGAGAATGACAAGGGCATAATGTATGAGTGCAGTTTGCATATTTTGTAATGGGTGTTCTAAATAATATAATGAGAATTCGACTGTTGTGGACATAGCCCATCTTGGGTGAACCACGTTAAATCATGGTGTCTATTTGTTATGATGTGATTATTTTGTTTATTGCGCATATGATATCTATTATGTTGCTATGAATATGTTACATGTTACTGTTACACATGAAATTTGCACACCTAGGTACTTCACCCTAAGTGTCTTAAAATGTCATATAAGTGTCTCATACACTTTGACACCATGAAATAACCTATGTCACAATCCCTAGTCAATGTGGAGGAGGGATATATTACATGAAGGAAAAAATACTAAGTACACATGAATTGTTTTTAATATTCATGGAAAAGGAATTGATTAAGTGTGAGAATCAAGTGCACATGAATTATTATTAATATTCATGAAAAATAAAGTAATTAAGTCTGAGAATCCACCTCACATTTGGTTTCCTATTTTTTAGGGAAGGTGGAGGATCTCATGGATGGTTGAAATATTTCCTCCTTAAAATCCTTGAGAGATATTTCCTCCCCAAAATCCTTAAGAGATATTTTCTCCCTAAATATCCTAGAGATCCCTTTCTTAGTGGATCTGATGAGAGATCCTCTCCATGGTGGTTAAACCTCCAAATTCTATATAATGAGGGATTTCCATGGAGGAAGGGGGGAATGGAGATTGAGAATTATACCAAACTTATGATCTCATGAGTGGTATTGAAGGGAGATGGAAAGAATTGTGAAGCATCTAACTTATGATCTCATGAGGAAGATGTCATTTGGAGCATCAACATTCTACGTGTGGACAGTTTAAGCAAGGATTTGGACAAAGAAAGCTTGGTGAAGCTACTGCACTACATCCATGGATGTAAGTAACACTTTGTTCTCATCAATATAATCAATGCTTGGTCTGTTTCTTTCAAACTTGTACTTGTTCCATATAAGTTTGTCTACAATAGATGGATCTATGTTTTAGCTAATCTCAATAGAGTAGGAAGTTGTTTGTACTTTTGTTTGTCTTGCAAGATCTACCAAGTAGCTCAAGATCGAAGCACATCCTGGACCTTGCAGGGACAAACGACGTTCATAAGGTACATGATTTCCTCCTTCTCTTTTGTTCATTAGCTTGATTATATATAAAAGGAAGTCAGTGTCCATGTTAAGCACCTTCTGTCTTAGAGTTAAGAGTCTAGCTCTCAAGAGGAAATCTACCTGTCCGCAGGGAGATTTTCTTACAACAGAAATTGGCGACTCCACTGGGGAGTGAATCGAAACTTTCAATTTTGGTTTTCCTCATAGACCTTGTCTTACCCTTTGTTCATTTTAGACATTGTTCACCCCATATGTCTAATTGGATATGTAAATTGAATCCTCATTCCATCACATACACTGTGATTTCCAAAGTTTAACTGAGTTTTTGGTTTTTTTGGACAATTTTCTGGGTTTTAAGACATCAGCACTCCCCTGCCTATGTTAGCAAAGCGTTGGTGCTCCCCCTTGGCTTTGAACAGAGCATTATAATGCTCTGGTGCCCCTTACACTAGAGCGCCACCCTTTCCTCTATAAAAAAACCTTCCAGATTTGTCTTTTTTGAAGTCTAGTCTCTGTTTTTTCCCTTGCTCAGCTTCTATGTGCTTCAATACTTCTTCCTATTGACCTTTGACACTCTGATTTCTGAGAAATAAGCACTTTGTTGTTCAGATTTTGTGACCTTCTTCCTTATTTTGAGTTTTTCTGTTGTTGAGAACTTGGAATCAATCCACTGCTTTTTTCTCTCTTATCCGACTGAGCGAGAACTCTAGTGAAGGGCATAAAAAATTTGTGAATCATCTCATTTGGTTCTTTGAGGTCATTTTTTCTTAGCATCTTTCTTTTGTTTGAGGTTTTTTTTTTTTTCTTTGTTTTCTTTTTTGCTTCTTGTTTCAATCATAGAAAGAGGGTGTGTTGTTTGTGCGAAATCTTCTTATGCTTGTCTAAATCTCCTTGATATGAAACAATAGTTGGCAGGAGAAGTTTTGCATTGAATTAATCATCATTCACATACAAACAACAAAGGTACATCTTAGTGATTGGTTTGAATATTAGAAGGAATTTCTAAAATGTTTTAGCATTACATTGAATTCGATTGAGAACCAATTGATTGAGGACATTCCATATTAGTGTTTGATAGTGAAAACAACTCTTTTTCTTTCCCTTAAATAGGCATTCATTGAAAAGAAACGATTGCTTATCATCTTTTATGCATTTTTGGGGAATTGAGTCATCATTCCATCCGTTTCACTTTCATACACCCTTTGAGTAAAGAACAACTGTAAAACGAATGCTAATTAAAAATTATCTAGAACATTTTTTATTTTTAGGATCTTCCACCAACATTAGACTAGGATTAGCACTTTGGATTAGGCTGTGAGTACAACTCTCCAAAGTTTTCAAAACAAACATTAGCATATTGAGCTAGGGAGAGTCAAATCCAATTATCGTATAGGTTTTTTGGGATCCCCCTCTCACACAGGGGTTACGCATGAGGTCGCATTCGGGCGAATTACAGAGATTATCCCTCCGTGGATCAACTGTTTGTAGTGGTCGGATCATATATTGGGGGTCACTTGAAGGTATACCCATGATTATGTGTGGGAGCCTCTCGGGTTGATTTTGGACTTGTTATCCTGTCGATATGTTTTGGATTGGACTGTCGACTATACCCACCCAGGGACTAACTGCGAATTGGTGTCTTTAGTTTCCATAATCTTTAGGGTCTTACACAAGGTGATGGTGAAGGGAAGTCTCACTGTACCTAGAACAGACATTCGTCAAACTCACTCAGGCTCCTTGGAGGGTAAATCCAAAATTACTGTGTGGAAGCTTGCACCAAGGTGAAATTCCGTTAAGTAGTTCACCATTGTAGCTATTCCACCATATCCTAGCCCTTTCTTGACTTGATCACGTGACGTTGGATTTCATCACCAACTAGTACGATCATTGAGAGAAGTTTTGTTTGCTTTGTTGATTCCTAGATTTTATTAGCATATGTTGCTTCTTTTTGTTAGTTGGCCCTAGATTTTCAGTGTGTTTCGTTATTCTCCAAAATTGATCCTGTAGATGATAAAGGTCTTCGCCGATCATGTAGGATGCAAGGGCTACCTCCGGAAGGCTATCAACCCTTACCTCCTAACCCTCCAGAAGACAACTACCGTAGAGAGGTAGAAAATCAATCCGACGCTGGAAGTGTTATTAATCCTCCATTAGATAACTTTTGGCAGCCAACTCACTTTTTCCTATCATCTATAATCTGCCTACACCTATGTCTTGCGAACATCAAGTTTTCGTCGCATTTTTCAAATAGACGACATTTTCATTTCTTGCAACATTTGCACATTTGTCTTCGTTAAGTTTTCACAATTGTAAGCGTGAAAATTTCTCCTTTCGAAGTTGTTTTTCGATCGTTATCTGAACTGTCAATATCTTTTGTGTCATTATGCCTATCGCGCTTACCTTTTATTGATCATTACACGACTGGAAATATCCTTTGATCGGTTCTCATACTTCGATTGATTGTGTAACTTGGTTTTATTGAAGACATTTAGCCTTTGGATTTGCACTTCATGTGGCTTGTCTGACCATTGATTCTATGAAATGCATAGGGGTTTGATTAAATTTTTTATAAACATATGATATAATTCTTATGATAATCTTTTCATAAATTTGGCTAGTCGACTATATGAATTCGTTTGGCACTTTGATTAAACTATTGATTATATACATTGTTGCATGTCTTGATTTATATGTCAGATTTGTAAACGTTATGGTATAACATTTGCGTGTATTGGTATACACCTTGGATTTCATTGGTTGTACACATGACTTTAATGGATGAACTATTATTATGGAGTGAACAGCTATGAAATTTGGTGGTTGTACTTGGATAATGAATATTATGCATGGCAGACTCTACCACCTTCGCATGCTCGCATTAATGCTTACCCCTTTTTGCTCGTTCATTGTTGTTGGTTTGGGTAGCTCTGTTACTGTGTGTGTTGGTGAATTCAAACCCCTCCCTTACCATGTGTTCGGCTCCATGGCACCAGTCGTGCGAGTTGAACCCAATGGCAACCAGGCCCTGTTAATGTTTGATAATGCCCGCCAAGATTTGGCAGACAGTGGATGGCTTACCTTCATGGAACGTTTTGAGGGTTTTAACCTTTACGTAGCTCAACAGTTTGCCATGACCTTCGATGGTTGTCGAGCCAAGGTCAGCGATGTACAATTAGAGATTGATGAACAATTTATCAACTCATCCATGGGGTTACCTACCTCTGGATAGCGTTGGTTTAAGAATTGCAAGGTCAAGGAAGTGTCGTGGACATTGTTGTTTCAATCGCGCAAAATCACCTCCTGTGATAGAGGTATGCCCATAACTATGCTTAAACAATGATGGCATGATTTATTAATGATAATCAAGTAGTTTGTGACCTGTGAAGGTCGATACGAGTTTATGTTCCTCTACCACCTGCGTCTATTGATGGTTTTTATAGGGTATCCTCTAAACATGCCATTTTATTTTCATCAGAGCCTGTATAAAATGTCCAAAAAGTATAAAAGGCACAGGGCTGATAACAACCTGTTTCATCATGGGCTCATTAAGCTCATTGTTGTTTATCAGTTGAGTTTGCTTGGTGATACTTGGAAGGCTTTCATTGCCCGTAATGGCTTTGAGGACATCGACCCTATACAGGTTGATAAACCTGTGGTAACTGAGACTAAGGCTGAACCGCCTCTACCCTTACACCTCCTACTGCCTAAACCCTCGACCGACCCTCCTGTGGACTTACCCGACACTGTAGCTAAGAGTGCAGAAGCCATTGCAAAGCCTATGAGCAAAAAGATCAAGGCAAACCTTGCTGCAAATGCCAAAGGGAAAAAGAATGCACGTTTGATTTCATGGATGGCAAGGAATAAGCCAAAACCCCTGTTGAGCCAAACCCTATCATTTTAAGTGAAGACTCCGATTCAGAAGTGGAGCATTTCTTGGCTAGAGAATACCCCTATTCGCAAGGTTTGTGTGCCGAACCCTCATATGATTTTGTATCAAACCTACCCCCCTGCCTAAAGGACGATCCTAACTACCCAGGCATTAAGTTGCCTTGTGAAACCCTCGGTCATTTTCCCAAACCCTTACCTGCTCTGTCTAAACCTACATAGTCACCCTGTGACCAATGCAATTCATGGTTAGAGCGATATTTTATTGATGTTCCTATACTTCAGTCAAGGATTCAATCTCTGGAGGATCAGATTGCACTGTTAACCAGTCAAAAGGCCAAGCTCCAAGCGACAGATAAGAAACAAAAGGCATCCGGCTCGATCCTGTTTAAAAATGTGGAATCAGCCACGGCTGTTGTAAATTCCAAGCTGGTATAATTGAGCAGCCTCGTCGCTACACAGATATGTTTTGATATCATTTGCTTTTGTAAATAATCTAGGTTTATATAACGATTTGATTTCAGTTTCAAACAACTCTGTTCACATCATTGAATGGATCTGTTATATTGCGTGCATTCTATATATAGCTTTGCTTTGAATAAAAACAAATTTCGATTCGATATATGATCTGGTTATCCCCAGTTTAGAAATCAATAGATTTTGATTGGATTTGAGTAATCTTTGTTTGAATTTGTTTGATTGTTTGCCTTCAAATGAGTTGATTTGTATTCGATTTGAAAAGGAAATTTTACATATTCAGTTTGGAACATAATCATGTTCGGATTTGGTTCTGTTATGATCCATATGCTATGGTTGATAAACGATTTTATCGAGTTTGATTATTACGATTTTGCTTAGATTCGATTTCATTATCATTGATATGCTATGACTGGTAAATGTTTTCGGGAAGATATTTGTTACGATGTTGTGTCGTATGATGTTCTATCTTTGATTGTTTCCAAGTTAAGGATAATGACTCTGTTTCTTTGATGAAACAATTATGCTCAAATAACATTCGCGCCCGAATTGGAAATGAATCTGAATCATAACAGTTATGTGAAAATCTTAGCTAATCGATTCGCTTTTGTTCTAATTTGGTAAGTTTGTCCTATGAGTCAAGTTCATGTTAGAATTGATGCTCTGTATTTTAAATTTGTGAAATGAATTGGTCAAACCCTAATACGATTCGTTTGATTGAAACGATTGTGTTCAAAATTAATCGATCTTGTTTGCTTACTGTGTAATGATCAATGATCGAAATCTATAACAAACCCTGTTTGAATAATCCTGTTATGATTTTGTTATGAGTCAATTATCGTTTGGATTTGTTCACAGCCTAAATTGCTTGCTATACAGTTATCGTGATAATCCTGTTTGATTCACAAGTGTAACAATGTGTTTGCGATTTGTTCTATTTTCAATTGAATATCAAAACGATCTCATAACAGATCGATTCGATTTGTTGGGAAGCGATTATGATTCTGTTTCATATGATTTCATTTACTCGATTTATGACTATAATCAAAACAGAGTATTGCTATCTCTGTACTCGGTTAATGATGTGGATCCTGTTTGAGTTCATAATAGAATATCGATTTCAATTCATGATTCATTTTCAAATGATTGTTGGATGTAAATTGAATGGAATTTCTTAAAAGATTTGATTTAATTTCAATTCTGATTCTGTATCTTATTTTAGACTAGCTACAGAATCAGATGATTCTGTAGCTAAGACTGTAGAATTAGATTTTTATTGTTTTATTAATAAAATATCTCTCTAACTTGTTTATTTCTGACCTGTTTTAGGTGAATTCGAAATTGCATGGGATTTGATGGACAGTTTAGAGGATATTTAGATGCTTTAGTTTCATTTTAGTTTCCTAGTTTAGTTGATCTTGGGAATATCTTCCCAGATTATGTAAACAGTTTGATAACTTCCACAGGGAGGTTTTACCCTGTGGAAAAACTTATAAATACTCATTATTTTTGTAATAACACCATCCTCATTCATGGGAGAACAAGGATATGTAATTTTAATACAGACTGAGACATAATTTGATGTTCTGCTACAACTTTAGCTTTTCATAATATCAATATTTTGTTTCATGTTTATGTGTATCAATTTGCATTTGGTTAATGACTACTTTAGCTATCTTAGTCTTTTGCAAATGATATGATTTAATCAATATAATCCATATCTAATTTCTTCCAGTGTATAAAAAAAACATAGCAATTACTTGATTCAGTTTGTGAATGACAGATTTGTCTTCTTCATAAGTTGAATTATTAAGTATAAGTTTTTGCATAACAGGTTTCCCTTATTGCAGAGATTTATAAATCATATAATTGTTATGATTTTTTTTATGTCTTGTTTGTCCTATAAATAAACTCAAAGAGCATTGCAGCTATCATTTACAAGAAGCTTCTAGATTACCTGGTGCAAGTTTCCTTCCTCCGACCAGCTTTGAAGTCATCATACATAGGACAAATATGGAGCGTTTCTAGGTCAGTTTGTCATTTGTTTGTTTAGTGTATTTATTAGTAGTTTAGTTTAGATATAAGTTTAGTTAGATTTATAGGTAGAATTAGTATATTAGATTGTTTAATTTCAGTAAGTTTTATTTCTTGTTCATAAAATCATAAAATCAACAAAAATATCTTTCTCTATCTTAGGGCAGAAAGCAAATGAGTTTTCCAGGTTTTATTTAAATTTGTATTTTGTAGATATTGTATATTTTGTAAATAAGTTATATTTTAGTTAGTAGTTTGTATATATAGATAGTAGATTAGTTAGTTTGTTTAATAGTTAGTTTTAATTAGATTAGTTAGTATTAGTTCAATTTAGTTATTGTTAGTTTGTTTTTAGTTAATTTGTTTTATTTAGTTTTAGTTTGTTTAGTTTGTTTTATTTGTTTTAGTTTAGATTAGTTTTCTCTTTTGTTTTCCTAGGACCTTAGATCGGCTAATGGAGCCGCTAAACCCGTCAGGGTGGTTCATTCCAAACGGCTTGGGTTATTAGATAACCCCGGACCGGTTCCACTCTCTTAGTTGACTGACAGTCAATTTCGCCCATCAACAAATGGCGCTAGAAGGAGGGCCTAAACTTAATTAATGGCACGAGGCAGTCACAAGACTCCTCCCCCCCCTAATCGCTCACCTATAGTGACTAGAAGTTGTTCACACGATAATATTCCCCTTCAAACAACAACTACTTCAACTGACGATCCACTGATCATAGTTGAGCCAACAACCCCTAATCCCACAGGTGGTGACATACAAGAGATTGTCTATCAATCTCTCATTAAAACACATAGTGCCTTAGCTCGTCTTAGGAAACCAAACCATCCGTGGGGTCAACCTTTGGACTTCTCTAATATCAGAGAACAATTAGGTGACACTAACCTCACTGTGAATCCTACAGATCCAATCACAAATCCTGTTGCAGGAGGATCTGGGATACCTCCTTCACCACCTCCCTCATCTCCTCCCTCTTCTGGAGGAGATTCTTCTGACGAAGGAAACTCACCTTCTCAGCCTTCCACACCCACTACCCGAATGGAAAATTAGAACAACCCTGCTAGACCCTGGCTTGACCAGGATGTTGTAGCTGTACTTGGAGCCCAGCACCATTTACCTAAGCACCCGGAGAAATGGCTTCCCAAGTTTGACCCCGACTCAAAACAGATAGCTGAAGATCATATTAAAAAATTTATGTTAGCCATTAGACTCCGCAATGTTGAACATGAAGATGTTGTCTGTAGGTTGTTCCCTTATACCTTCGAGGGTAATGCATCCACTTGGTACTTTGCCCAACAGCCCCATACCATTGTGTCTTGGGAAAAGTTTGAGTCATTCTTTTTGGAAAAGTTCGGAGACGGTAAGCCTCCGGAAGTCTTAGTCATGGACCTTTCTAGATTAAAAATGAACCCAAAAGAAAAATTTAAAGACTTTAATCAAAGATTCTTAACACTTAAAAATCGAATCCCTGCAGATTCTATGCCTGCTGAGAGTCTTGTAATAGCTTAATACACTAAATCTTTACATCAAAGTATAGCTATTTGGGTTAAACGATCTAAAAAGGCCACGTTGTTAGAAGCCTTCGAGGAGGCTAGTCAGATTGAAAAAGACATACTTAGTCTTAAGGAATCTTCTAGCAACGAACCTGAGACTAGTTCTTCTTCCAAAAAGAAGATTGAAATTCTCCATAGACCTACTTAAAGAAAAACACAACCTGAAAACTCTGATTTGGAAAATTTAACTAAAGTTGTTTAAAAACTATCTAATCAAGTTATAGATTTAAAAAGGTCGTCTGAAGAAGCTTCCTCGAGTAAAGGACCCTACAAACCCCCTTTCCGAAAGCCTTTTCCCACCAACAGACCTAATCCAAACCCTGAAGGCTTGAACCTAGAAATTTTGCAATGTGCTCTTCAAACAATTCTAGAAGCCCAAGATAACTTTATGCCCCCTGAGATCCCTCAGGAGGAAGTTGAAAAGGAAACAGTCCAAGAAGAAGAGTCTTCTCCAAACATCTTTGGACACTTCTTGGGCAACATCTTTTAAGCTAACTTCGAGACTGTTCACCCTTATAACACTAGGATCAAGACAACAAACAAGCCTTCTACCAAGAACACTACAACTTCACCTCCAAAGCCATCTAAATCAACAGAAACTAAACAGAGCAATGTCAGCCCTAACTTAGATTATGATGTTGTTGAAGATCTTAAAAAATTAAGGGCTAACATTTCTATTTATGAGTTGTTGAAGTTTCCATTTTTGTTACAGAAAATGTTGCAAAATATTTCAGAGAACGACAAGAATGGTAATTCAAATGGTAACAAGGTTGTGCAAAGAAAAGTTCCGCAGAAGACTTCCACTAAAAATAATCCTGATCCTCAAGATAAAGGAAGCCTTCCTGTAGTCCCTGTAAATAATGTAAATAATGTAAATAATGTAGATAAAGTAGCCTTAGAAATTGCGAGTAAAAAGCCACAAGCTACTACTCTTAGTACTCGCAAGAATGTACCTCCATTTCTTTTAACTTTCAAGACTTTCAACATAAATGTGCATAATTGTATGGTTGACTCAGGAGCGTCATCCAATGTGATGCCTTGGTCTGTCTGCCAAAAGATTAACGCTGAAGTGGAGCCATCTACTTTGAAAATCATACAACTTGGTCGGACAAATGTTAAAGTTATAGGCGAACTAAAAAATGTATTGATTAGATTATCGTCTAACCCAAAGGTTAATCAAGTTATTGATATAATCATTGTGGATATTCAAGAAGTGTATGGTCTGTTTTTGAGAAGGGACTGGTCGGAGCAGCTACATGGTTACGTTGCAACAGACTGGTCTCACTTATGGCTTCCAGAGAACGGTAAGCCTAACAAGATCAGAGTGAATCGTGAGTGTTACCCTAAGTTCACGGTCACAGATTTGAATGATCCCAATGAACCATATACACCTTCTGTTGATTCACCTGAAGTCCAAGGGATGGACACCTTCTTAGGAAATTTCATGGCCGAGGTTTCACCTATCATCAATCCATAACAACAGTTCGAGATCGTAACATATATGCAACCAACAACTTCTATGCAACAGTCCCATGTGCCCGATGGAAACCAAATTTGGTCTCTATATTTCAACGGTTCCAAGTCTAAAGAAGGAGCTGGTGCAGGCTACATCATTATCGATCCGGAAAGTAATAAGAAATTAATGGCTTGTAGACTAGAATTTGAATGTACTAACAATACTGCAGAATATGAGGCTTTACTGCAAGGTCTCAGAAAAGCCCTGGATATGAACATTCAAAACCTGGTTGTATTTGGCGACTCTGAAATAGTGGTTAGGCAGGTAAGAGAATCTATACACTGCATTTCCCCACATCTCAAAAGTTACCAGTCTGAGGTATGGAGTTTAATGAACAAATTTTCTGCTTTCAATATAAATTCCATTCCTAGATTAAATAATGCTGAAGCAGATCTACTAGCTAATGTAGCCTCTAAACTTCTTCCTGCAGAAGGCTTATCCCTAGATGCATTCTCCGTTGAGCTATTGTTCCAACCATCTGTTCCTGACAATATCACAAACTGGAGAGTATTTGACGATGATCAGTAGATCATTAACTTTCTGCACATGGAAGAAACCTTTCAAGGCGCAGTGATAGATGAGCACACACACGACGACAATTTGCATGATTTTAAGGTAATACTTGATCCGAAAACTCCTGAAGCTCTGTCGGACATGGTAAATTCCATACCCAAATCCATAGTTATATTAGAGAAGTTTTATGATTTTGAAGATAAATTTAAAAGGACGGTCAATTGTAAAACCAATAGTTCCTCGTTGTCTTATGAAAAAGTCAATTTAGGAACTAGTGAAAATCCTCAGTGTATTAATCTAGGCTTGGGATGTTCTAGACAAGAAAAAGTTGCTTTTGTTAAATTGTTTAAATAATTTAAGGACGTCTTTGCATGGACATACGATGATCTCAAAATGTTCAATCCTAATATCATACAGCATGTCATCCCGATGAAGCCCCAAACCTTACCCTTCCAACAGAAACTGAGGAAAATGCACCCTAAACTAGAACCGACCGTTCAAAAAGAATTGAATAAGCTCCTAAGTGCTAAAATAATTTTTCCTGTTAGGCACACTCAATGGGTGTCCAACCTTGTCCCAGTTCAGAAGAAAAACGGGGAAATCCGACTTTGCGTTGATTTTCGAAACCTCAATAGAGCATCTGACAAAGACAATTATCCTGTCCCACCCATGGAACAGATCCTACAACAGGTATCTGGTTCCGAGAGGCTATCTTTATTGGATGGTTTCTCCGGATACAACCAAGTCCTGATGTCTCCACCAGACCAACTCAAAACTACCTTCCGTACCCCGTGGGGCACTTATGCTTATCACAAAATGCCCTTTGGATTGATTAACGCCGGTGCTACCTTTCAGAGAGCAATGGACATTGCTTTTCGAGGCTTAATCAATCACTCCGTCATAGTTTACTTAGATGATGTGACCGTTTATTCTAAAAACAAAGACGATCATCTAGCTCACTTACGAACCGTTCTGCTACGATGTCATAAATACGGCATCTCCTTGAACCCCAAAAAGTCCATCTTTGTAGTAGAATAGGGTAAATTACTAAGATTCATTGTGTCTAGCGAAGGGATGATTATTGACCCTGAAAGGACTCAAGTCATCGCTAAACACCCAATATCACTGGGGACCCACAGAAAATCAAGATTTTAATGCCATAAAGAAGGCCATAATAGACGCTCCATCTCTCATGAGCCCTGACTTCTCTCAAGATTTTACACTCTATACTTTTGCCTCTGACCATTCCTATGCCGCAGTCCTAACTCAGAAGAATGTCGATAACAACGAAGTACCCATCGCCTTTATGATCTCTTCTTTCAAAGGTGCTGAACTTAACTACCCAGCGATTGATCGACAAGCCTACGTTGTTTTCAAAGTAGTTAAGCATTTCCGGTCCTATATTTTGAATTCAAGGACAAAAGTCATTGTCCCCTACCCTGCCGTAAGGAACTTGTTAGTGCAGAAGGAGTTAGGAGAGAAGAGAGCTAACTGGGTCACCTCCTTGTAGGAGTATGACTTGGAAATCACCCCAGATCAGATCGTGAGAGGCCAAGGGTTGTGTAAATTGGTTTTTGATTCAGAAACAAGACAACAAGAAGATAGTGATACGTCAAACCTAGGACAAAGCGGTCAAAGTTTGATTTGTTGCGCACAAAACCTCGTTAGTCCCTGGTACGGAGATATTAGATTCTGTCTTGAACATGGGTCAACACCCCATCACCTTGACCCCACCAAAAGAAGTGCGTTGAGACTAAAGTCTGCCTCCTTTCATCTAGTTAACGGTGTATTGTTTTGTCATAATTTTGACGACGTACTGATGTGCTCTCTCGAAAAAGACGAAGCAGAAAAGGTCTTGCTTGAGTTGCATGCAAGAGAAGCTGGTGGTCACTTCGGTGGTGAAACCACTGCTCATAATGTTTTAAGAGCCGGTTATTACTGGCCCACACTTTTTAGGGACGCCCATGCCTTGTGTCGTAAATGTATCATCTGTCAGAAAGCATCAGGGCGGTTGCAAAAACCAACCTTTCCCTTGCAACCCATTTCAGTAGATTCTCCTTTCCAGCAATGGGGCCTTGATATCATAGGTCCAGTTAACCCTCCATCCTTGAAACAACACAAGTATATTTTGACAACCATAGATTACTTTACACGATGGTATGAAGCTGCTACGCTAAGAACTGTTAACACCAGTCAAGTAATCGCTTTTCTAAACTCGAATATTATCACTCGTTTCGGTATCCCTGATTGTCTAGTCTTTGATAATGCTTCATACTTTTCTTCTCTTGAGATGAGTGAGTTTTATTTGGAGAAAGTAATTAAGATGAAGTATTCCGCTAGTTACTATCCCCAGGGCAACAGCTTAGCAGAATCAACAAACAAGAACTTGATCAAAATTATCAAGAGAACTGTGGTTGAAAATCACAAGAACTGGCACAATGCACTGTTGAACGCACTGTGGGATGATAGGGTAACACCCAAAGCCACTATAGGTAACTCCCCCTTTTTTCTCGTTATTGCAGAGAAGCAATTCTACCACCTCACATTCTTCTTCCTTCGCTGCGGTTGTCGCGAAAAGTCCAAGAAGAAGATTGTCCCCCTTTAGAAAGTCAAATTAACGCTTTGATGAAGTTGGAAGAAGTAAGAGCCCAAGCCAAGCATAAGTTAGATCAACATCAACAATTGATTAAAAGCTGGTTTGATTCTAATTCTGCTTCTGATAGAAATTTTGAAGTAGGTGATCTCGTCTTGAAATGGGACAAACCACACGAAGGAAAGGGTGAGCACACCAAATTTCAAAACTTATGGCTTGGGCCATTTTTAATCGCTGAAAAGTTGGGTCCTAGTTCCTTTTGATTGCAGAATTTTGAAGGGCAGTTTGACACCTATCCGGTGAATGGCCAAGCCCTAAAGAGATACTTTGCTTGATAACTACCCTTGTATATTATGTAAATATTTCATTTTTGTTTGCACTTTCTTTTTCTTTTGTTTTTTATTTTGATTTGAATTTATCAGTTTGTGTTTTTTTGAACAATATACATACCAGTACACTAAGCTATTCAGAAAAAGATGATAGAAAATTTCTTCCCTGAAATAACTTCTGAAAGTTTGTACAAACATCAATGATATATTGCTGAAATTCATATTTGTGTTGGAAAATTTTGTTGTTTGAAAGAAGTTTACTGATTTCAATCTCTGAGCAAAGTTTGTCATGATCATCTATTATCTTTTTACGTTGTCCCTTTTCCATAAAGGAATGACTCAAAAGATGTATCCCTGTCATAGGAAGTTGTTTTTATAAATAAAACATCTCTGGAGCTGAATAAAGGACAGTTCTAAAATTTTTGATGAGGTCTAAAAAAAAATATATGTTAAAATATCAAGATTTTCAGCATCACCCTGCTCAGCTATATATCTATAAAAAGAAAAAAAAAAAAAAAATTATTAATAAGAGCTGTGGGAAGTGCTTGTAAA
>CBVK0100804628.1:0-12750 GCA_900067695.1 Picea abies
AGTTGGGACAATGTGTTGCCACAGGCAGAGTTTGCATACAACGACTCAGTGAATAGGAGCACAGGAAAAAGTCCATTTAAGATTATATATGGCACGCAGTTGAGAGGAGTTTCTGAATTGAGGGATTCAGAGCAGACTGCTACTAGCAATTCTAGTGCAGAAGAATTTGCTGAGACAATGAAAGAACTTCACAGCCAGGTGAAGGAGCGACTGATGAAATCAAATCAAGAATATAAGCTCAGAGCCGATCAACGGAAGAGACAACTTCAGTTTGAAGTTGGTGATCTAGTTCTAGCAAATCTGAGGAAGGAAAGGTTCCCGAGAGGAACACACAACAAGTTAAAAATGAAGAAAATTGGGCCATGCAGGGTCCTGAAGAAATTCAGAGAAAACACTTATGAGGTTGAGTTACTCGATGGGATCGAAATATCTCCGATATTCAATGTCTCAGATTTGTATCCATACAAAGATGAGGAAATAGGAACAAGTGGTGAGCAACCAGTGATCCAATGGCAGAAGCAGATGTCGATTGCAGAGAATTCATAGATGAAGAGTATACTCGCCAAGAAGGTGAGAAAAAAGACTAGGCGGAAGAAATACTTCGAGTATCTGGTCAAATTGAAGGGCCATCCAGTGGAATATGCCAGCTGGGAGACTGAAGCGGAGATTCAAAAGCATGGACAGATCGTGCAGGAGCTCATGGACAGGATCCCATGAAATCTTTCAAGCAAGAGAGTATGATGCAGGAGCATCGCAATTACCAAAGCAAGCGTGGAGCCAACGCATGTGTTTTTTTTTCCACATGGCATATTGCTTTGAAACATTTTGGGAAATGATGCGCCAAACCTTCAATGAACCATTTATGGAGCGCCTTTTGTATATTGTATTGGACCTTGAGCGACATGCTCTCGTCCTTAGTAGATAGGAGGCATTTAATCTAGTTAATGCTAGTAGATAGGATTTTAATTCTAGATTTGATAGTTTAGAGTCCCAGAGGGAAAACGGATATAGGCACCCTCATTGTATCATTGTAACATTAGCCTGAGCAATAGGAGCTTGAGCAAGAAGAGCGTGCAGAGAATTGTATATAGAACACCCATGTACAGATGTTTGAATTAATAGAAGGAAGCTTTGATTCAAATTCATGGTTTGTGTTGTTTCTCTGTGTACTATTGATATGCTCATAAATGTTTGCTTCCTGTCATGCATTTGCTTTTATGTACTGTGTATGTGATTTCATGGTTGAATTGAAGTTTGAAGGGGAGATGGAATGAGTTTCAATTGTTTCTCTATTTGAGTAAGGATTTCCTGCAAGGTGTGCAGTTGAAAACCATCCGCAAAGAGTGCGTAGATGGAGGCTCAGGTAGTTTAACTCTTGTTCTCGTTCACCCAGAAGTGAAATTGGTTTTCTGAAGCCATGCAAGGAGTGCGTAGGTAGAAGAGAAGTCTCAGGGTTGTAACCCTGGGCAAAGAAATCGAAGACTGCTGCTGCAAGAGTGTGCAGAGTTGAAAGGATTCAACGCTTGGGAGTTGTTGAATGTTTTCCGCAAGGAAGGCGTGTAAGACCGTCTGAAAGGATCAGAGTGGGAAAGCTCAGGAGGTATAGAACCTTTGAGAAATTGTCAAAGGAGAGCACAGGAAATTGTGCCGTGGAATCCTCAAGCAAGAGTTGCAAGTGCATGTGCTGGAGGGTAAGTTCTAAGAAGGAATACTTAGTTATTCTCAAGAAGTCTTCAAGGAGGAGAAACCGACGGTCCAGATCTTGTGGAGAGGATTCGCAAAATCCCGTCAGTCATTGGATTTTCCAGAATAGCGGGGAGGTTACAGTTACATCCAGAAGTTTGAGCTCAGAAGATTGTGAGCAGTTGGATCAACAGTTGATTTCCCACCAACCATCAGATTTGGCAGGAGTCGCGCCGGGGTTAAGCCCTAGTAAGCAAAGGAGAGTTCCAGAGAGGCATCGGGATATTGGAGGCATCGGTGTTTTAGAAGTCAAGAAACTCGAGACTCCTCGAGTCTCGAAACACCGACGGAATCATAGCCATGGATCTCGGACAGGACACGCATTAGAAATCCGGAGCGAGTCAAGGTTTCTGAAGACAAAGGAATCGTTGCATCAGGAATCATGATTTCGCGATACCCGATAGGCGACGAGGAAGTGGTGACGTGGAGGAATAAGCTCTCACGTGCATCGGGGATCGGTATATCAGGATTCTTGGTGACAAGAGAATCAATACAGGAGGAGTCGTGAAATTCCAAAACCCGACGGCCCCACAGTCATAGTGCTACAGTGGAGAACGGGTGTTATCCATATCGGGGTTTGAGACTTGGAGAGTTTCGTGAACTAGTTCAATGGAAAACGCGATATCCTGACACGCGATTTCCTGATCACCACAAGAGTGTGGGCCATAGGCGCTAGAGGAGAGGATAGGTGGCAGCTTGTATCGGAATTCATGGAATTGGAAGTCTTGAGTACATAGCAACAGGAATCGCGATATCCCGATACGCGATTTCCCGACGGGGCTAAGGATCAGAGAGGTGGACAGGTGTCACTCCACACCGAAGTATCGGTAGATTGAGATTCGAGGATTCAAAGAGCCCGAATTCGTGACCACGAGACTCGTGATCACGCGAAGGCCAATTTCCCGATTTGAAAGAGGATTTCGTTGAAGAGAACTCTATGGGTACTAAGAAGTCCTGATAGGGGAGTTGAAGAGCATTTCAGTTCTTCGGGCCAAGGGAAGAGAAGGTCCTGTGTGAGCGGATGTGACCTGGGTGGCACGTGTGCATCAGAATACCACTCTCATATGTTCTTCTCAGCTATGGAACAAAATAGAATGCAAAAAATGGAACCCCTTCTCCTCGTAGTGGCCTGGTATTTAACATAGCACGATAGCCATCTAGGGGTAGGTTTTTGACTTCCTCGGAATCCTCAACCCTCAATTGTGATAGTGTTTTGGACCTTCTAGAATCTTATTGAAATTACATACATAGATAGCCCCATATGCGTGAGTAACGGAGGTTGATGTGGCATCCTCTCTTACCATGGTTGTCAACATGGTAGGTCAACTTGAGGGAGGCATAACTTTTTCATACGAGCTTTGATTGATGTGATTTTTCCATCGTTGGAAATATCTCAATGTGTAGAGTGGTATCATGGAGGCTTAACTATGTTGGGAAATTTTTAACCCCCCAAAATGTCATTTGATGCCTCAAAATGGCCCTAGAAGATCTCGGATCCCAATTTTCCAAACTGGGACCTGCCATTAAAGTGGCTCTACAAGCTTATTCCTCCAATTTTTTCCACTCTAAAATGATCGAGATATATGACAAACAATATAATGATCCAATCTAGATCACTTATTTATGGGCACATGAGTACAACTACTAGGGAATCATTAGAGATCAAAGAAATTCCTATTTTTGAATCAAATGTAGTAGGAAGGGTAAGGGTTTATTCAAAGAACAAGGAGAAGGAAAAATTTAAAATGATTTCTTTTGTTGAACAATGCATCTCTTGTGATTCTAGGAGTGCCACTTCCCCTACTTTTTACGGGAAACTGATGAAGGAATGAATAACCAAGTTGCAACTAATGAAGTACATATTATAGAAGGAATAGGGAGATGGATAATGGTCAATGGTTGTCCCATGGAGATCAATGACCAATGAAAAAAAAAATGCCCCATCAAGACATAAGCACAGTGATGGGAGAGGATCAACATGGCATTATCTATATGAACCAATGGTTTCCAAACATATATGAACATGTGAGGGGGTTCACATCAAATCAAGATATAAGGTTCATAGGAGGGAAACTCCTTACAACGTAATAACAAAACACATAATTTTCATTTTAGTCAATGAGTGTAAGATGAGTCATACAGACTCCATCACCATAGATGTATTACCCATGCAAATTTTCTTTCACATTATTTTGGGTCTCAATTCTATGTTGTTGTGAGAAAGTAGGGGCAATAGAGAAGTAATCTCATCGTTGGGAAAATTACCTTCCTTTCTTTGTTGACACATCTCATCCCCTCCATTAAGGAAGCTCCATTTCCAATTGTTATCTCCTAAAAATTCCTTGTTATTTTTAGGTTTTGAATTGTGATTTGAAATTTAGTTATGTAATCTCCTAAAACAGTTGGCGGGGTCACTTTTTCGCCAAGATAGCAGTAGGATAAGTCATCTCCGCTAAATAAGTCAAACATGTGGAGTTGTTGTGGGTCCGATTGTAAGTGTTAAGTGGGGAGAAACATCAACAGTTAATATTGTATCGGGTATTTCCGATATCATCCAACGGTTGGCAATTGCATCATGATAAGTCCTCAGGCATGATGCAAGGTCATATGGGTGCTTAATTTTCAAATTTTCCAACTATTTCTGCCATCCCTCTGATGTTCGATGCCCTGGTTATCAACCTGTTCCTGTTCAACATCCAGTCCTGCAACTACTCTACGAAATTGCCATAATAGAGAAAGCGAGCCTGAGGATGTCTAGAGTATCAATTTCAAGCTTACAATAGTCATCACTATATCTATCCAGCTATACCTATTTTCCAGTATATGATTAAAACTGCCCAACTGTCAAAGAAGAAATTCGATCTGTTTTTTTCATCACTCTACAGATTATTGGAGACATGAAGATTATTAGAGTTGTCAAAGATCAGTGAAGACTTCGTGATAGGGGTTTGAACTTTAAATTAGGTCTTTATTCTACACATCATCATCAGTTTGATTTTATTCTATTTTTAGCATTTCAGATCCAGTTTCATAGGATCATGAACTATTTTGTAAAGGCTATAAATCCTATGACTTTTATGGAAGACTGGTTTGACTTTGGAGACTCTTTCCTACATTGTACTCTCAATATTTTCAGTTTCATATCAGTAATACAAGCTTCTTTTGCCATTACTTGTTCATATTTTCATTTTCTTATCTATTCTATACTTGTGTTTGGATATTATGTTCATGTTGTTCTTGTTTTTCTAATGCCTGATAAATTTCATCTTGTTATTGCATTGATGAGTTAGAATTGCAAGTATTCTTTACTTATTTTAATTGGCCATTCATATATACCTTTATGTATGATTTTGTTGGTACAATAAGGATTAGCCACACATTCATTTATTTGCAAACTCTCTAAACAACAGTGGTTGAAAGCCTTGATCCATCTGAGTGTGTTTATGCATGTCTTGAGTGAGTGAGGTTTGATTTAGTCATCCAACTTGATCCATTTGAGTTAATAATTGAAATATTAGTTAAGTTATAATGCTTCTTTGAGCTACAACCTAGAAGAAATCCTGGAGTGATAACAAATCGGCGTCGTTTTCGGGGAGAGGAGATTGAACTAATCTTCCATGGGAGATGACATAAGCTTCAGCTTTGATGATAGACAAACACTGAGCACATATTTAGTTGTGATCATCTATATGGAAAATCCATTGTTCTATACTGGCTCTGAGAAGGGCTCATACCATAGAAAATCCTCAAAGGCCACAAGTCACACCAGTTACAGATCCTAAAAGAATCATCAGGAGTGGGAGAGATCTTCAAAGACAAACATCCAGATCTTCAAAAACATTTAGATCGGGTAATTCAAGGAACACATCCTCATCTTTATCTAGAAGGCCTTTTGTTAAACCCACTTCTTCTGAAACGTCTTGTTCTCAGAAAAATATAATTGAATCATAAATTTTGAAGACTGATGAACCTTCAATTACTTCTGGTATAATAGATCCTATTTCTGAGCATATCTCTTTTTCTAATTTAGAGAAAGAAGTTGTAGAATCTACCCAAGAAGAGGACTATTCCTCTTCCTTGAATTCCTTGCAATCTGATCCTGCAGAAAATCATTTGTATACCCATACCAGTCTGTCTGTCCTTGAAAATATCCTACAAGATCTTTTTTCTAAAGCTGAAGAAAACTTAGCTTTGTTTCTTGGGCAGTTTTATAAAGCTTCATATTTTCCACATTATTTAGATTTGGAAGATACAATACTCCAAGTTCATCAACCTGTAAGTTCTTCCACATCAAATCCCATTGAAATAAAACCATCACTATCTATATCTCCACCTACTCTCTCATCATCATCCACAACAACTTCTCCTTCTTCATCAACACCTACAAGTACTATGGTTGTTGCTCCTTTGACCAAAATGGAGAAGATTCTAAGAGATAGGTATGCTCCTCTTGTTTTGCCCAATCCTACATCTACTATACCCACATGAGATTATTTGAAATATATGCCTAAGTTCATTGGATTAGGGGATACCACAGCTGAAGAGAACATTGAAGCTTTCTATGCTTATGCTGAAAATCAGAATATTTTTGAGGATGATGTCTGGACTAGGGTTTTTGTTCAAAGCTTGGATGGAGAGGCTAGAAAATGGTTGGAGGGCAAGAAGAGATATACTATACTATGTCACTGGATTGGTAATTTGAAGAGAGAGAATGTTGAATCTGTTTCAGATTTCACGAAGAGATTCAATAAGATGTTTGGAAAGATCCCTGCAAAGATTAATCCCATAGATACATCAGCCAAAATTACTTATGCAAATGATTTTGATGTTGATTTATGTCTTCTTCTCAGAGAAATAATATCTACATCTTTGTCACTCATGCAAGATGCATCCCTGGAAGTAGAATCAAATATCATTTCCTCTCACAAGTTGAAGGGAAAATTTGTCAGGAAAAAGCAGTTTGGTGATGCTTCTTCTTCATCAGATGAAAAGATGGAAAAAATGGCAAAGATGCTAGAGACCCTTACTTTTGAAATGTCCAAATTGAAGGTACAAGGTAAGAAACCAGAGAAAGGTAAGGAGTCTAATCAATTTGTTCCAAGAAATCAAAATGATTTTCCTTATAGAAGAAATCATCAACATGTTCAAATTCTTCAAAGAGATAGAAATGTTGTTGATGACCAAAAGATCAGGGCTCCATTTTAGAATGCAGTTTCACTTGAAGAGAAAGATTTGTTTCAGGGAGAAGAAGAAGATGATATAAATTGTGTGGAAGATCAGTTAGATTCAACTTTCTTGACACAGTGTGATTACGAAGAATCTCTCATGATTGATAAGATTAATCAGGCCTCTTGTGAAGAAAACCTGTATCAAGTTGATGATCAGGGAGGATATAATTTGAGATCCAAGCCAATGGCTACAGAACTAGTTGTTGTTTCCCTTGTAAAACAAATTGTTGTATTTGCAAAACAACAGCAAAAATAGATTCAACCCCAAGTAAGTGATCAAGTCCTTCTCAAAGCTCTAGTAAATGAAGTTAGGGTTTCTGATAAACTATGTTTTTCTTTTAAGTTTGAGTCTGAAATTCAAAAAGTGAAGATTTATATTCCATTGATTGAACTCATGAAACATGATTCCTTTAAACAAACCATCTTGAAGTCTCTTCAACCCAAGTCCTCCATAGCTACTGATTATGTCAACTTACAAGATGATAAGCCCACAATTGTTTTAGGTCCTATGGTTGAAGATAGGGATGAGTCTTTCCCACCATTTTATGTATCCCTAAATATCCATGAAAAAACTATTCACAACTGTCTATTAGATTCTGGAGCATCCCATAATCTCATGCCCAAATATATGATGGATGAGCTTGGGTTAGATATTACAAAACCATACCATGATTTTTTTTCCTTTGATTCAAGAAAAGTCAAGTGTCTAGGTCTCATTAAAGAGTTGGTGATTACACTTTTTCAATTACCCATGAGGAGCATGGTTATGGATATTGTTGTGGCTGACATCCTAGATAAATTTGGCATGTTTTTGTCTTGGGCATGGATCAAAAGGTTGAGTGGAACCCTACAGATGGATTTATCTTATGCCACAGTCCTGGTATTTGGAGGAGAACTAAAGAGACTCTACAGAGAAAATCAGTTGGCTTACATTATAAGCAATGAGAAAAACCTTGTAAATCATCCTATTTATGCATTGGACATAGAATTTGGGGCATGCTTTCTACAATTAGATGATTGTCAACCAAATCCACTACAGATCACAAATCCTACTCATCAGCAATCAGAAGAAGAGGAAACTCTTGTCTGGAGTATGCTCTTTGATGGTTCTAGTATGAGAGATTCAACATGTGCATGCATAGTTTTGATTTCTACTTCAAAGGAGACTGTTCATTTGTCATTTAAGCTTGATTTCAAAACTACTAAAAATATAGCAAAGTATGAGGCCCTATTGTTGGGGTTAAACACTGCTAAAGAGATGAGGATTAAAGGTCTGCAGGTGTTTAGAGATGCAGATTTGATAATTCAGCAGGTGAATAGTACTTTTTAGGCTAAACACATGAGGCTAAAAGATTACATACATGAGGTATGGAAACTTAGGGACTCTTTCCTTGTTTTCAATATTTCTTATATACCCAGAGTTATGAACGATTTAGTTGATTATATTGTTATCTCTGCTAGTACTTTCAATCCTCCTATACCTTCAAAATTGAGCTATGAAATTCAAGTCAAGTATAGACCTTCCTTACCTGACAATGTCAAGTATTGGAAAGTTTTTGAGGATGATGATGAACTGAGTAGGTTTCTTCAGGGTGTAAATGAATTTTCTGATATGCATATTGATCAAGAAAATCAAAATGTAGATGAGCCTAAAAAGTCTAAATTGAAGGATAGAATTGGTTAACACAATATTATTCAATTTCCCAGCAATCACATACCCAGAGGACTAGTGCCTCTTGAGAAACTTTTTGATCAAAATGATGTTCCTTACAAACCTGACAAAAAGGAGAAGAATTATGTTGTTCATGAGCATAATATAGGAAGCCAAAGTCATCCCAAACTCATAAAATTTTCCATTGATTTAATTGTTGAACATAGGACATAATATTGCAGCTTACTGCAAGATTTTTCTGATGTATTCGCTTGGGAATACAGTGATTTGAAGATCTATGATACAAATGTTGTTGAGCATAAAATTCCCTTGAAAAAAGCCACCATTCCATTCAAACAAAAACTAAGGTCTCATAGTCCTCTTTTATTACCTGTGATAAAAAAAGGAAATTAAGAATCTCCTAGATGCCAAAATCATAATTCCATTACGGTATTCTGAGTGGATTGCAAATCTAGTACCAATCAAAAAGAAAAATGGTGAAATCAAGTTATGTGTAGATTTTAGAAACCTGAACAAATGCTCAAAGAAAGATAACTACCCCCTGCCCAAGATGAAACATATTTTACAAAGAGTTTCAGGAGAAAATGTTATGTCATTCCTAGATGGTTTCTCAGGCTACAACCAAGTTTCTGTTCACCCTGATGACAGAGAGAAAACTGCTTTTACTACTCCTTGGGGTACTTTCATGTATGCCAAAATTCCATTTGGACTAATGAATGTTGGGGCCACATTTCAGAGGGCCATGGAAATTGCTTTTGTGGGTGAAAAGGACAACTTTGTCCTCATATACCTTCATGATATTACAGTGTACTCTAATAGCCACAAGGAGCATTTACAACATCTCAAGAAATTCTTCCTGAAATGAAAACAATTTGGTATATCATTGAATCCTAAGAAGTCTAATTTTCCTCCCAGGGAAGTTAAGTTATTAGGCCATATTGTAAATGCAGAACGAGTGAAGATAGATCCAACCATAGTTGAGGAAATTCATAAATTGACTATCCCTAGATCAAAGAAGGACATTCAATCTTTTCTTGGTAAAATAAATTTTATCAGAAGGTTCATTCCAAATTTTGCTGAATTAATTAAGCATATCACTTCTATGCTGAGAAAGGAATCTGAGATTAAGTGGAATGATAAGTCAAGAAGTTCTTTTGAATCCATCAAGCAAGCTATCATGCTAGCTCCAACTCTAATCATCCCAGACTACACTAAAGACTTTTACATCTCTCTTTTGCCTCTTATGATACAATTGCAACAATTTTATTGCAAAAGAATGATGAAGGTTTGGATCATCCAGTGGCCTTTTCCAGCAAAACACCGAGAGATGTTGAATTAAGGTATGACCCAATTGAAAAATAGGCCTATGCTCTTATAAAATCATTAAAATCTTTTAGAATTTATATTATGCATGCACAAGTTATTGCCTATGTCCCTTCTGCTTCTGTGAAGGATGTATTGACTCATACAGACATTGATGGTAAGAGAGCTAAGTGGATTGCAAAATTGATTGAATTTGAGATAGAAGTAAAGCCAACTAAGATTGTTAAAGGACAGGGTTTAGCTAAGATTTTGGCAGAAGAAAATTGTGATCTATTGGGTATTAACTTCATAGGGATAAGTGCAGCAAGTACACAGACAGAGATGGAAATAGAAGAGTAAAATTGCAGCCTGCAGGTGGCTGAAAATTTGTCTTCATGTGAGTGGTATTCATGTATCATTCATTTTTTTCACAAGCTAGAAGTTCCTTCTAAACTTAGTACAACTCAAGCATGAGCTCTGAAGCTCAGATCTATAAAATTTTGCATTTTTGATAATCTTTTATATTGGAAAGATCCTTCTGGAGTATTGTTGAGATGTCTAGATAAGAATGAGTCACTAGAAGTCATGCATCAGTTCCCTTCTAGTTTTTGTGGAGGTCATCATTACTGGAAGACCACAACCCTTAAGATCTTAAGGGTTGGGTATTATTGGCCTTTTCTTTTTGCTGATGTGTGTGCCTTTGTTAAATCTTGTGACAAGTGCCAAAGATTCATAGGAAAGCAACAACTCAAATCTATGCCCCTGAGACCAATTGTAGTGAATGGTCCTTTTCAGTAGTGGGGCCTAGATTTCATAGGTGAGATAAACCCTCCATCTAGTGGCCATCATAAATGGATTCTAGTAGCCACTGATTATTTCACCAAATGGATAGAAGCAATTCCCACAAGAAATGCTACACACCAAGTGATCATGAAGTTTCTCTATGAGAACATCTTTATCATATTTGGTTGCCCCAAGAAATTAGTAACTGATAATGCAACAGATTTCAAAAATGATGCATTGGTTGAGATGTGTGAAGAAATGGGTATTCAATCGATACACTCTACCTCCTATTATCCTCAAGGAAATGGCCTTGTTGAATCCTCCAATAAAAGTTTGGTTAGAATCATCAAGAAGTTATTGGAAGAAAATCAAAGAGGCTAGGATTCTAAATTGAAATTTGCTATTTGGGCTAACAGGGTAACTAGTAAGAGATCTATAGGAACTTCACCATTTAAATTGGTTTATGGTACTGAAGCTATTTTTCCAATTCAATTAGTTTTACCAGTGGCTAAGTTCTTTCAGGAGGAGGAAGAAGAACCCAATGATATGGTAAGGAGAATGTTACATTCGGTTGAGTTGCAACAGATCATAGAACAGTTAGTTGAAAAAGTAGAAGTACATAAGAGGAAAATCAAGGATATCTTTGACAGGAAAGAAAAGAAGGACAATTTTCAAGCTAGTGATTTTGTTCTAAAGTGGGATGCATTCAAACAAGGACAGGGAAAATATGACAAATTTGACTCATTATGGACAGGTCCTTTTGTCATCTCACAGGTACAACAAAATAATACCTTCATCCTACACAATCTTGAGGGTGATGAGGTATTTGGTGGCCCAGTCAATGGGTGTTTCCTTAAGTTTAATTTCATTTAAGGATTCAAAGCCTTGCATTGTAAATATCATTTCCTTTACTTTGTTTTTGTAAATAACTCCATGCCCAATGGAACACTAGAATCTAGGTTTTTGAAATTTGTTTTTCAGGAATGGCATCAGATCTACGGTTCTTGGAACCTCATAGGGAGGATTCCATCCCCGAATAGGAGCCAAATGTTATCTCCTAAAAATTCCTTGTTATTTTTAGGTTTTGAATTATGATTTGAAAGTTAGTCATGCAATCTCCTAAAACAATTGGCGGGGTCACTTTTTCGCCAAGATAGCAGCAGGATAAGTCATCTCTGCTAAATAATTCAAACAGGTGGAGTTGTTGTGGGTCGGATTGCAAGTGTTAAGAGGGGAGCAACATCAACGGTTAATATTGTATCGGGTATTTCCGATATCATCCAATGGTTGGAAATTGCATCACTATAAGCCCTCAGGCATGATGCAAGGTCATATGGGTGCTTAATTTTCAAATCTACTAACTATTTTCGCCATCCCTCTGTTGTTCGATGACCTGGTTATCAAGTTGTTCCTGTTCAACATCCAGACTTGCAACTACTCTATGAAATTTCCATAATAGAGAAAGCGAGCCTGAGGATGTCTAGAGTATCAATTTCAAGCTTACAACAATCATCATTATATCTATCTAGCTATACCTATTTTCCAGTATATGATTAAAACTGCTCAGTTGTCAAAGAAGAAATTCAATCTATTTTTGTCATCACTCTATAGATTATTGAAGACATGAAGATTATTAGAGTTGTCGAAGATCATTGAAGACTTCATGATATGGGTTTGACCTTTAAATTAGGTCTTGATTCTACACATCATCATCAGTTTGATTTTATTCTATTTTTAGCATGTTAGATCTAGTTTCATAGGATCTTGAACTATTTTGTAAAGGCTATAAAGCCTATGAATTTTATGGAAGACTGGTTCAACTTTGGAGACTCTTTCATACACTGTACTCTCAAGCTTCTCATTTTCATATCAGTAATACAAGCTTCTTTTGCCATTACTTGTTCATATTTTCATCTTCTTATCTATTCTCTACTTGCACTTGGATATTATGTTCATGTTGTTCTTGTTTGTCTAATGCCTGATAATTGTCATCTTATCATTGCATTGATGAGTTAGAATTGC
>CBVK0100804631.1:0-23208 GCA_900067695.1 Picea abies
ATTCAAAAAGCACACACGACCTGAGTGGCTCGGGATGAGGCACATGTTAGCATTGGGGGCCCGTTGGAGCAAGAAATTTTGGTATTTAAGCACAATAAGCGAAGCAGAATGGACCAAAGGAAACAACGTGCACCGAAAAAAAAGGAAGACTAGCGTGACAAAGGGCAAAGGAAGCAACGCACTAGAAAATAAGGAAGATCAATGCAAGGAATAGTTGGATCGAAGACCAACTGCATAGAAGGAAGTTGCAAAGTGGAAAAGTGGAGTCTACTTAGAGCTAAAGTTGTTGAGTCATAATGTAAGGGTTTTTACCCATTTTTGTAGTATAAATAGAATTTGAGTCATAATGTAAGGGTTTTTACCCATTTTTGTAGTATAAATAGAATATGTATGAAGTAGATAGGGGTATCTAGTCTTTGATGAAGTAAGTCATTATCACTTTTTGTATGAGCAAATCAATTGGAGCACCTTTTGAGTTCTGAGTTAGAATATGTTTTTTTTTAAGAGATGTGGAGCTCAAATGGAGTCAATGTTGAGTTGTAATTGAGGGTCAGGTTGCAAGCTATGGAGCTTGGTGTGATGTTGGTCAACCTCACATACACCATTTGATGTAATGTGCACAACATTTTTTTGATGAAGAATAAGAAATAAGCAGAAGATATTTGTGGACATAGCCTAGGGGGGCTGAACCATGGTAAAAAATTGTGTCTTTATGTGTGATGTGTTCTTCTATATCCTTTATAATGAATGAATGGTTAGATGAATGCATCTGTTAGGTTTTATTCACAGTGCACATTAAAATAAGTATGCACAATATATGATATTGAATGAGTAAAATGGTAGATTTGATTAATGTTGTTGTATAATGCATGTAAGAGAAGTAAAAAGAACATCCCCAATCCCTTCCATAACTGCAGACATATGTGTCCTATAGTCACCCATAAACCATCTCGGGTGAGACTGCGATGTGCACTTTGTGTGCAGTGTAGCCTTCTGGTTTACAAGAAAGGTAAATGGTGAAAATGATTTTGTTGGAGAACTAAGATAGAACTCGAGTCATCCCATATATCCAAAAATTCCATTAGACCCTATGGAGAAAAGGAGATATTTGGAGCTCGCGAGAAAGGAAATTGATAACTTATATAATAAGACAATGTGCATGGATGACTACGTCAACCCCACTGTAGATGGTGCTCTTATTTGGAGAAGCATAAGCTCTTGTGAATCAAACATGGAAGAAGGAATTGAACATTGACAACACCGATTGCATGAAGTATTGACCAGAAGGTGTGCTCACATTACTCTCTATTGCGTTGCATCAGAATAGAGGTACATGATATGCCAATTTTTTAAGGATTAACCGAGGTAAGTTCTTTTGTCAATGAATTTGAGTTGTAGATACCTAAAAAAAATGGTTATTAGCATTAGATGTTGCACTGAGAGCGACCCCGACGAGATGGTGGGAAACCCACAAGGAAGGGATAAAGGATTGGAAACATTGTAAGAGGCTAATGTTGATCAGGTTTGGAATAAAGAACATTATGCACAAGTATATAGGGATGAGCGATCCTAAGGATCATGTTGCACAATGTATTACAACTTGGAGGAAAGTTAAGAGGAAGGAATGGATGCACAGGTTTGTACATATGCTGGAGACAATTCCTAGGAACTGGTATTTAGAACTAGAGGTGTGCATAAGAACGACAGACTGAGAAGAGCTCATATGAAACTTTAAGGTAACATTTAATTTTGAAGCTGAGTCACCTTTACTGGATGCATCTTTACGATTCATTAGAGGTAAATTTTTTATGGAAGAAGGACATGTAGAGATAGTACCTACATGTAGTGCGCATAGAAAATCTGCGACAACACATGAACTATTGGAATGTTATAATATTACCAAGGAAGACCAAGAAGAGGAATACCTAAGAAATGTATAGTTACTGGAGACTGAAGGGGAGCACAATGTAGTAGGTTCAGTACTTGAATCTGATGCATATGTGAAGCCCTTAAGAGTGCACAAAGTGAACATTGGAACGAAGGAGAAACCAAAGTTTGAAAACATTGGTGATGAGACTCTTGAAAAGATTACTGACTTATTACGTGAGTCTCAAGACCTTTTTCCAATAAAATTTCCAGAGATGAAGGGAATAGCTAGAGAATGGGGTGAGATAAAGATCCTGTTGAAACTAGATACTAAGCTAGTAAAATAGAGACCTTACAGATTGAATGATAGAAGCTGGTATAATTGAACCCGTCATGGAGTCTGAATGGATAATTCCAATGGTGGTTCAAGATACGAAAACAAGGGAGTATTAGAATATGTGTATACCTAATAAATTTGAATGATCCCTACTTTCATGACCCATTCCCGACCCCCTTTACAGATGAAGTATTGGAAAATGTAGGAGGGAAGGAGGCCTAATCGTTCATTGATGGATTTTTAGGATACCATCAGACAAATATTGTGCCTGAATATAGACATAAGATGCCATTTGTGACAGAATGGGGGAGCTACCATTACATAGTGATGTCGTTTGGGTTAAAGAATGCACCTAATGTGTTTTCTAAAGTAGTTTTTGCATCCTTTAAAGTGTTTATTCATATTTTTTTTGAAGTATATATGGATGATTGGAATTCTTTAGCCTACTGAAAGATCACATAGAAACTCCAAGGTTGATGATTGATAGATTTAGACAATATCATATTTCATTGAATTTGAAGAAATGTATTTTCTACGCACCGTTTGGGATATTGTTAGGTCATGTGGTATGCAAGCAAGGTTTGTTAGTTGATCTGGCCAAGATAGCAATAATTGTTAATTTTCCACCACCTGAATCAGTGAGACAGTTGAGAACAAATTTGGGTCATACATATTATTACGAGAAATTTATTAAAGGATATGCACATATTACAAACCTAATGGAGAAGTTACTGAAGAAAGAGGCTAAGTTTTAGTGGAATGACTATTATTAGAACGGTATGGATGTATTGAAACAAATGTTGGTAATTGCGTCGATTTTTGTATTATCGAATTGGCAGAAAGTGTTTCATGTTCATGTGGACACATCATCAATAGCACTCAGTGCAATGTTAGCACATCCTGTAGAGGGAGAATTAGACCATCCAATTACTTTTGCTAGCAGGAAGTTGTCGACTGCTAAGAAGAATTAAACGATGATAGAAAGGGAAGGCTTGGAAATTGTTTATGCCTTGTAGAAGTTCAGACGCTGCTTTTTGGGTCCCACTTCAAGATGTACATAGACCATTCTGCACTCATATATCTAGTGAACAAGCCATTCTTTGGGGGGAGAATATGCATATGATTATTGTTGTTCCAGGAGTATGATTTCAAATTTATTGTGAAACCAGGGAAAGTGAATGTAGGACCAAACCATTTGTAGAAGATACTAACAGGGGAATACACAAGGAACCTAGACAATAGCATACCCGATGCACATTTATTCTCAGTCCAAATGGTAGATGACCATTTTGCATAAATTGTCCAATATGTGAGCATAGGAGTAGCCCCATTTGATATGGAAATAGCACAAAAGAAACAACTATTGGTTAAAGAAACATATTATCAATTGATTGCATGAAACTTATATAAGTTAGGCATAGATGGGATATTGCAATGATGTGTGCTAAAACATGAAAGACCAATGATCTTGGCAGAATCACATGATGGAATTGCAGGAGGACATTATGTAGGAAAGGTGTCAGCGTAGAACATATTTTGCGCAGGGCTACAATGGCCTACCCTCCATAAGGACACAACGAATTATTGTCATAACTGCGATGTTTTCCAGAGAGTAGGAAGACCATTACAAAGGGATTAGATTCCCTTGAATCTGCAAGTTACCCTGTAGGTGTTTGAAAAATGGGTAGTGGATTTGGTAGGGCCAATTAACCCACCAAGAAGGAGGACAGGAGCCAGGTACATAATTACCATGATAGACTATTTGAGAAGATGGGCAAAGGAAAAACCAGTCATAAATTGTAGTGTAGAGATATCTTCACAATTCTTATTTGAGAACATAGTTACAAGGTTTGAATGTCCTAAAATAGTGATGAGTGACCATTGGACTCACTTTTTGAACAAGACAATTGTGGCATTGACATAAGAGTTCCATATACAACATCGAAAGAGCACTCCATATCACCTGTAAGAAAATGAAACTATGGAGGCCTTCAATAAGATACTGGAGAATGCATTAACCAAGGTGTGCAACATAGGGCAGGATGATTATGATTTAAGGATCCCTGCAGTGCTTTGGGATTAAAAAACTACATGCAAGAAGTTGACAGGAAAAACGCCCTTTAGCTTAGTATATGGTCAAGAAGCAGTCATGCCCATGTATTTCCTTGTACTGAGTCTGCGCATTGTTGTGATCATAGACCTTACATATTATGGTGGAGTAGAAGAAAGGCTATCAAAGTTACTAATCTTAGAGGAATATCAATTTATTGCAGGGTTCCATCAACAAGTACAAAAAGCACGAGAAAAGGAATAGTATGATAGACACATCAAGAAGAAAAAGTTCTAGAAAGGAGATCTAGTAATACTCTATGAAAGTAAGTTCTTACAAAACGCAGGAAATTTCAGGATGAACTGGCTAGGGCCATACATGATCACATATGTGACTAACGTATGTGTTGTTCAATTAGAGCAATTGGATGGACAAGTCATGGAAGGACTAGTGAATTGAAGTCGACTAAAATTGTATAGGGAAGGTCGTCCTTCCATGCACTAGGAGAGATATGTATAACAACTTGTATTATAATGTACTATAGCAAGAAAGTGTAGAAAAAAAAAGAAAAAAAAAGCAAGTAAAATGGGAAAAAACATGAAATTGGATCAGAAAAGAAGTCGCGGGTTGAGAAAGCCAAGAATTTAAGGTTAGAAGATAAAGAGGTGAAGTAGGAAAATGTCGTAGAAGAGAAGAATAAATAAGGTTGCACAAACGAAGGAAGAAAGACTGTGCAAAAGGAAGAGTTTGTGCAGAAGGAAGAGATCACGCAAAGAGACGAGACTGCATAGATGACAACTAAAAGCATTCAACACAATCCATGATAGGATGTGCAATAAAGAGTTGCCACGATGAAAAAGTAGTGGTGTCATGTACCATTAAATGTAGAAGGTATTGATCGATTGTATAATTGAATGGAGAATTCACCAAAGATACAGAGTGATGGAGCAGTAAAAGTAGGTAATGAATGCCAACCATTAGTGGATTGGACAGAGAGTTTAGGAACGAAGGGAGGCTACAACTGGAAATGTAGTATAAAGGCACGTAAAGGGACAACGAGGGAAGTTTATTGTTCATCAATTTGCATAGAGAGCCAAAGTTACAAAGACAAAGCTTAGAACTGAATTCCAAAACTAGTTGGAAGTAGAGACTAGCGTTGCAGAGGAAGATGGCACATAAGGAAACAACACCATCAACATCAGTACCAAAGAAATCACATAGGTAGTATAAAGGCACGTAAAGGGACAACGAGGGAAGTTTATTGTTCATCAATTTGCATAGAGAGCCAAAGTTACAAAGACAAAGCTTAGAACTGAATTCCAAAACTAGTTGGAAGTAGAGACTAGCGTTGCAGAGGAAGATGGCACATAAGGAAACAACACCATCAACATCAGTACCAAAGAAATCACATAGCCAACCAACAATGTCATCCATTGTAGAAGAAACACATGAGGCATCGTCCTCAACTGAAATATTCCCCAGGGATTATATCCCATTGAGAAATCCCTCAACGAGATAGGTTCATTTACAAAAGGATACAAAGTACCCATTAGTTGAGCCACCTATTCCAAAGGGAGTCATAGTGGAAGGGGATATGTTAGGTATGATACCAACTCTGAAATATGCTGACCATGATATCATGGATGAAAATATGTTTCCATAGCTTGTACCCAGTAAGTTTCTGATGAAATCCATTAGTTATGAGACCCACGTGATAGTCATAGAACCACATGTGTGGGATAGGGGGTTGTAGAAAATAGGTCTTCTAAACTTGATCAATATACCGCATTTTGTATGGAGCCAAGAGATCAATGCATGTGTGAAATTGTTGTTAAGTTGTGTGCACGAAGGATACACGTGGCTTGACAAGATAGTATCCATTGATATTTATTTAATAGTGCACATTACATGTATTATGTCACATGGGAAGGACCCCACACCATTATTTTTTGATAAGAAGAATGAGAAATTTCTTGCTGAGAGTATGAAAGAAAAATTTCATACATTGCGTGGAAAGTGCAGTCTAGACATCTCTAGCATATATGACTCGATGGTAAGGTTTGCGACACAAGCCTTAGCTTGTAAATTGTTGAGGAAACGTAGAAGAGACCAAGTGCCAACTAAAACGATAGAGACCACAAAATGATGTGTAGAGGGTGTCTAGATGAACTGGGAAACATTTTCGTTGAACCAATTTTTGATTGACTGCAAGGAAGCACATGACAAGAGGACACAATTCCACTACTCTTGGTTATTGATCTTAATTGTTCTATCAACTTGGAGGGAGCCAGACGACAACCAGTTTTTTGGCTTCAAGGAGAAGCCTTTCTTAGGTGCACACTATCAGACCCTTTGGTAAACTACACATGAGGTACATCAGATGGATACTAATGTTGCATTATATATTTACAAGGAAAATATCAAGATGAGCATAGAATGAACATCATGCATACCACCTCAAGTGGTTGAGGCATATAAGGAAGTGGTGTGTTTTAAGGAAGGGCATCACCACATGTACATTAAGGAAAATAAGGGCCCAGATCAACAATGGATACCAACACAATACAAATTAACGAAATAGGATATCAAAAACATTATTCTTGATTGGGACGAGGAGTGGGTGATTCCACCCACAAAGATAGAGCCGTTAGAACAACCAAACCCAAAAATATTTGATGTTGATGAGGAGGAAGAAGAAGGAGATCACCAGGATAGAGGGAGGTTCCAAAGGAGCCAACGCCACAACCAACACCACATAATGACAGAAAGAGAAAAGAGCCAAAGATAGGGAGACCTGGACAACAATGGTCGAAGCACAAAGCCATTAAGGAAGTGGATATTCAGGTGCTGATAGAAGAAGGTTTGGAGAATATAGGTGACCAAGTAAAATAATTCACCAACGACACATTTCATCGCACAACAAAACAACACAAAGAGATGAAAAAACACATGCAGGCACAAATTTCATAATTGCGATAGATATTAGAAGCCACAAACATTGCACTAGGTTGAAAGACGAAGGAGGAACCAACAACAAGCACTACCAATATTGGAGAGGCAGACCCAAAAATCTCCCAATCCTTGGCAGTCGCAAGAGAATGGAGGTTGATTAAGTTAGCAACAGGGGTAGTCGATTTCCCCATGACAGAAATGAAAGAATAGGTTAGGGAATTAGGTCATATAGACCTAGTGCTATTACAATTACCAATCGATGTATTGCAGTAGCTACAGATGTGTGCAATGCAAGAGTTGAATGTGTGCGCAGAGAAGACATCCAGTGAGATAGTGAATATTACAACAATGAATGTTGCATTAGAGGCATAGTACAATAGGGTGAAACAAGAGCGCGATGAGGTTGTGCAAAAGGTAGAACAAATGCAACAAATGTTCAAGAGAGTATATCACGAAATCCCGGAGGCACAAGAAGAGAAGGAGGCCCTGATGGAATACCAGGTCATGAAGATAAGTGAATCCATCCAGGGATTCCGCACATGAATAGTTGATCTATAAGCATGCATGACACCAATCACTGCACCTAAAGAGAGGGAGATGAGGAAGAAAACTATGACAACAATGGTGGACAATATAAAGACTTTAGAAGTAGAGTGTGCACAAATGTATATAGAGACTATTTATGTTTGGAAACTACTGAGTGAAGACAAGGTACAACAAGAGATACGTCAGAAGATTCAGACTATGCAGGTAAAGGTGCATAAATTACAAGTAGTGATGGGAACATTACCATCGGAAGAGGTGGTAGCTGCAATGAATGAGAACCAAAAGTTGTATTCAGAAATGAATCATCTAAGCGAGGAGCATCAGGATCACACAAAGCAGATAGAATTATTCCAATAGGATGCATATAGAGTGATATATACCTTAACATAAACTCAAGGAATCATCAAACAAGCAGCTGAGGAAGGTGTCGAGAAGGTGCAGGCTTATGTCACTGCTGAAACAATTGATCAAATTTTGCAGAAGGAACTACAGGTCAAGGAAAATACCACAACAACGAAGGCAACCTTTGAAGCATTCATGGCACACTATAAGAAGGCTTGAGTGGATTGGGACGAGCCACAAGTGAGTGTTGGTGGCCTATTATATAGGCATTTTGGATAATTTTTGGGATCTACGCCAGAAGAAGTAAAATCATTAAAGGAAATTAGAAGATGGAATAGAGCACGTGACGAGAGTGGACTTAAAGGCATTGAAGTGCATGAAATAAGAATGCGCGACAAAGCAACGCACAAAAGGAGGAAAACAATTACAGACCATTAAGATTTTGGGGACATTTTGTCCACTTTGTAACGGGCTTAGCCCTATTTATATATGTAAATATGTATTGGGTTTTTGGGTAGAGAGAGAGAAATATAGGTGAACATAGTGAAAAAGAGATATGCATGAAAAAGCTGAGGTAGGACTAAGGAGTGAAACTCACACTACAATAGAACAAATAGGCAAGTTTGGGTGATGTTATTGTTACATATTTTGTAGCACAGTACGTAGCTGTGAAAAAACTATTAATAAATAATTTAAGTAGATAGTCATTGTGGGCGTAGCCCAAGTTGGGTGAACCATATAAATCTGTGTGTTTTGATGTGTTGTATTTGCAATTTATTATGTTTAATGACATGTGTCGAATGTATGGCTCATGTATGATGTTATAATGTCACAGACTGAAATATCTAGTAATTGAATGAATGTTAAATGGGAGAATGTCATGCACATAGTAGGTTGAATGTTAAGTAATTATTGAGTAATGGAAACTACACACATGAGTAAATGATAGGTTGAATTCCTCACTTCCCCTCAACACTACAGAACCTTGGTTCCTGTAGCCCCTCTAGATGCATCGAGTGAGACTTCACTTCCTCTGTAGGTGATGCCGAAAGGGTTGGTGTCTATAGGATTTGTTGGTATTTTAATGATTAAATCCGATTCTTCCCTCTGTGCGCCAACACCATCTATTTAAGGATGGAAGGTTGTACTAAATTCCAACTTTTTTCTTAATCCCACAAACAATATTTTCCAAAAATTGGAAGTAAACTTGGCATCTCTATATGAGATTATGGTCTTGGGCGGACCGTACAATATGGAAATTTCCTTCATAAAAACATTAGCAACATATATGGCCTTGAAAGTAGATTTAATAGGGATGAAATGAGCTTCCCTGATCATCTTATCCACCACAACCATGATTGCATCATGCTGCTTAATTTTTCTTGGCAACCCAATAATAAAATCCATGGAGATTGTCTCCCATTTCCACTCAGGAATTTGCAAAGGCTACAATAGTCTTGCAGGATGATTGTTCTCAACTTTCACCTATTGACACTCCATACACTTTGCAATGTATTTGGTGATGTCCTTCTTCATTCCAGGACAATAATACAACTTACTATTTTTACCATCTTTTGATAACTGGGGTGCCCCACATAAGGTATCCTATGGAATTCATCCATGATCAAGTGCCTCAAATATATTGATTTAGGCACATACATCTTGTTGTTATACAATAGTAACTCATTAGTTGTAAGCTGATATATTTCATATTTTATCTCCCTGGGTTCCTCCTGTAACCTTCTCTTACTTGATTGATGAACTCATCTTCCTACAAGAGGGTTTTAATCCTCTGCTTGATATCAAACTCCCCTACACTTGTGGTTTCTAAGTGTATTGTTTGTACACTTAAAATGAGTGCATATATATGCTACTCTCTTCTCCTTTCCTTTGATATGTTTGATTTCAAAATCAAACTCACTAATCAACACCATCCACCTAGCCTATCTAGAATTCAAACTTGGATGGTCAAATAGATACTTTAAACCATAATGGTCGATCATCAAGACAAATCTTCTCTCGAGAAAGTAGTGTCTCCACATATTTAGTACATGCACAATTGTTGCAAGCTCTAAATCATGGGTGACGTGCTTTTGTTCATGCTCATTTATCTTTATTGTCTGGTAATGGATCACTTGCCATTATTGCATAATCACTCCATCGAGTCCTAATTTTCAAGTATCAATGAAAACCAAGAAGTATTTTTCAAGGTTTGCAATCTTCAAAACATGGGCATTAGTTAAAAGATGCTTCAACAGCTGAAAGCTAGCCTCACACTCTAGTGACCATATGGATCTCTTCCCCTTTCTCTAGAACAAATTAATGGGATGACCAACCTTGGAAAACCCCTTTATAAATCTTCTATAATACCCAGCTAACCCCATGAAATATATCACTTTTTCCCATTTCGAGGGGTGGGCCAATCCATGATTTCCTTAATTTTGTCAGGATCTACTTCCACTCCCTTTGCTGAGATTATGTGGCTCAAATATTGGATTTTTTTTTGAAATAAATCAAACTTTCTAAAATTATCATAAAGTTGGTGTTCTTGCAACACCTGCAACACCACTCTAAGGTGTTCTTCATGCTCTTCTCTAGTCTTGGAATACACCATAATATCATCCATAAACACTAAGATAAACTTGTCTAAATGATTTCTGAGCACACTGTCTATTAAACTCATGAAGGTAGACGATGCATTGATAAACCAAAATGGCACCACTACAAACTCATAGTGTCCTTACCTCATCCTAAAAAATTTCTTATGGATATCCTCATCCTTAATCCTAACTTGGTGACATCCTAATCTCAAGTCAATTTTGAGAAAACTGCGGCTCCCCTGAGATGATAAAAAATATGATCAATCCCGAGAAAAGGATAATTGTTCTTGATGGTTATCTCGTTAAAATTTTTGTAATAAATACACAATCTCAAGGTACCATCCTTCTTCTTTACAAACAAGGTTGGTGCTCCCCATGGGGATACACTTGGCCCGATGTAACCTTTATCCAACATTTCCTTCAATTGTACATTAAAATCCACCAGTTCAGGTGTACTCATTCTGTAGGGTACCTTTGATGTTGACTCTACTCCAGGTACAAGATGTATTGAGAAATCAAGATCTCTTTTTGGAGGAAGTCCATGCACCTTCTCCGGAAACACATCCTTAAACTCCCATAATACAAGGTGATCTCCAGCTTTCAAATCCTTGATTTTTGTTGAGTTAAGAACTTGTATAGGATACAAGAGACACCCTTTTCTACTTAAATTCTTAAGATGCAATGATGATATATTCCTAACTAAAATTGGCTTCTGAATGCCTTGAAAAACTCTTGCATTGACTGCTTCATCTTTACATTCCAAAATCTTCTCATAATAATTTAATTTTTCTTTATGGATTGTTACCGAATCCATGCCTAACAACATATCATATGATTCTAAAGGTAGGATATTTAAGACTCCTTATGTACATAGTCCACTTATCTCAGAGGGATAGTCTTCTATGACCTCAACCACGTTTCTCGTAGTTTGTGTGGATAATTGGACTGACCATTCCTTTGCATGTTTCTTCCTCTATAAATCACATGCTTCAACAATTTGAGGTGAGACATAACTAAGATTTGATCCAGGGTCATTTAAAATAGAAATTATTTTTTTGGAAATTTTGCCTTCCAACTCCACCACAGAGGCTTGGTGGTCTGCTTGCCAATTCTTCATAGTTGCATATATCCTTGGCACACTTCAGTATACATCATCAACTATAGTTTCTTATTTAAAATGGTATACTTTCTTGTAATCATGTTGCCTGTGAGGAAAATCCCTCAATAGATGTGGCTCTCCAAAACCCGAACATTGTAGAGGCCCTTTCTTTGGTTCCTCTAGTCTCTCTCTTTCCTGCTCTGCTGGCCTATTTCTAGTCTGAGATGGAAAATTTTGTTGATGCACACTTCTTCTTGGTTTTCCTAACTATGCACCTTTCTTTAGGAAAGATATGAATCCCTTTTTCTGGAATCTTCCCTTATCCTTTATTTTCCAATCCTTAGAAGGCTCCTATTTATGTTTAGAATGATCATAGCAACACTTAGCCTTCCTTATATTTTCTTCTAAGGTATTTGGCTTATTGAATTCAATTTTCTCTTGGTAGGACCGTGGCAATCCATTGATAAAGTGTTGCACCCTTTATTTTTTGTCCTTGTGGTAAGGAACATACCTTAACAACTTCAAAAATGTTTTGGCATATGCATCCATAATAAGTTGACCCAACTTATGCTCATGAAATTCCTTAATTTTGTCATCATAATATTTCTTTGATATGTATGTTTTTCTAAAATACCTCTCAAACTGCTTCTAGGTGAGTTTTCTTTCCTTCAGTCCTTTGATCTCGTTGAGATTCCCCCACCATATTGAAGCTCCTCCATTCAAATTTAAGATGACAATCCTTGCCTTGGTATTTTCAGAGCAATTATGTACCCAAAAGTACTGAACTTCAAACCCAACAACCAAGATTCGACGACTTCTCCTTTCTTAATTTATCCATCGAAGGTAGGTGATTTAGCCTTCTTGAATTCTTCAGTCAGAGAACTTTGTGAATGTATCTTCTTTTTCATTGAAATGCTTGATCCAGTGTCACTGCTAGACAACTCCTGAGAAGAAATATTCCTACTAGGTGACTCAGTGGAAATACCTCCACCTTAATTTTATTGTCTTTTAGATGCCTCTTCTTGGAAGAGCTTCTTCCTACATTTCTATGGGCCAATCCATGGTTTTGGGCATCTAAAGGGGTATTCAACCTCTCTGATTGGTGAAAATATGTGTTACTAGGTCCCTGTTGCAGATGCTTTTGAATCACATACAAGATTTGCAATATCACTGCATTCAACTTTTCCTGTTCATCCCAAGTCCTCATGATCCTCTCATTATATTCCTTCAGACTTCTAACAATGGCCACTAAATATGGAGGGGTTTCTCTATCCTTACGACCATCATATTCCTCCTCTCTGAAATGTGATGTGTCTTCCATACTGCACTGCACCATTCACCTTTTTTTTCCTTTCAATATGTCCTACGTGCTGAAATAGAGAAACATTGTTAGCCCTTACATTTATCAACATCATAACATGTATTCAGGGCATAATAAAAGATTCATTAAACAATTTTGAGTGGCCTTGGCGACCCATTCAATCCTAGAGTTTTAACTCTACTCTGATACCACTTTGTAACACACTCAACCCCCTAATCATCACATATGATGGTGGGATGTTCGCTTTCCTTTTCTTTTCTCAGGACATGCTATCAAATTCATCAGTTGTTTAAGTGAAGAATTCTCTTATCACAATTTAAGCTATATTAACTCTTATTATTTCATAGAGAATCTCCTCCTCAGAGTTTACTAAGGTGACCAAGTTCCTAAACCCTATCAATCAGGGATTCATAATGAATCCTTACCATCATATCAATGATTTGTAGTTATTCTAACTCATCCCTATCGAAATACTCAACCACTAAGGTTAAAATCCTCTACGATGGAATCATTCTGATGGATCATCCTAAGGGATCTAATGGTTCTTTATCTTGGGCTTCAATGACTATGATTACATCAATGCCTCTACTTACTCGATCGTTACTCCCCACTTAAATGTCCATTCTACTTTCTAACAAATGGGACCCATGGAATCCACGAATGATATCAAATCTTGCCACACATCGATTGATGGTCCACTTTCATTCTTAGAGTATCTCCCATCAGAGCATCTCCATTCAAGCGTCACAGACCACTCCAACAACACACACTCTGACATATTGAACGATCCATGTTCCTCTCATCCGATGGACACCGTACACTTAGAGGGTTACAATTGTTCACCAAATAAGGTCCCTTAACTCTTCTCCTTGGGGTTATTCACACAAAATCCAACAACTCAGATCACACTGAGCATCTCCAAAAATATCCATGACTCTTGGACTCCCAAGCCATCGGACTCCCTCTATAACCTCCTATCTGGGTCTCCAATGGGTTTCGCTATGAAGGATTCATGACTCATATCGATGGTCCTAGACTTGCCAATACACTCTCTGATAAATAAATGGTTGTCATTGACTTCAAATCTCTCCTTGTTGGAGTCCCAACTCAACCTTGTACTAGGAAATTTTGACAATCACATCCTTTGACCTATGGTTAGGATCTTCCAGCTAAGCCTATTCAACTACCACAAATCATCCTGATTAAGACACTGGTTTTCTTCATGGAAAATAGTACGAATCCAAACTTAAACATTTCAGGGTTCCTTCTAAGTATTTTCTGAGACTATTCCTCACTCCTAAGAGCTCAAATATTCCATCTTAAATCGATCATGGCATTCTTGCTTCGCCTAGGTTAAGGATTTCCATATCCTACAAGTTTTCCATCTCAAATAGGTGATCTTTCACATGTTTAAGGTTCCCTAACCCTTACAAGAGCTCTTCATGTACCAGGGTCTTGACTTTTGAATCTATTAAGACCGAAACGACAACTTCATGAGGATATAAATCCCCCTGCGTTTTTACATAGGTGCTACTCCTTTGTAAATTCTTCAAAACATTTTTCTTTAAATATTAATGTAATAATATAGGATTATGCTTCAAGAAAAATACAAATCTTTATCGCTCAACGAAAATTTAAAATGATATAGAATATATATAGGAGTTCCTGAGAAATGGACTAGGAATATTAAGCATCACATTTGTCAAAAATAAATGCATTGCATAAAATAACAGAAATTCTCACATCCATCACAATTTCAGATATTTTTTATCACATTCAAAAATAAAAGGAAATATGGTCCAACACATGAGAGAAATTTGTAAGAGTATTACTTATTTAGGTCAAAAAGAGAATTTGAAAAGTCTATTTCAAATATCATATACTCAGGGCTCAAAGTTATAAAACATAATCAAAATCAACCCTGAAATAGTTCTCTAAGATTTCTCAAAAAATAATAAAGTCTTTTAGAGTCTCAGAAATTTAAAGGCATTTGTCCATAAATGGACTGGGGTTGGGGCTCCCGTGGACCATAAAATATATACAAGAAATATGAGGAAGAAGATGTGGATCTCGGATAGAGAACAAACAACAAGATCTAGACAAAAGACAGAAGGAATTTATAAAAATTCAGTTATATTTTTCTATCAAAATAATAAATACAACTAGATGAATCCTGAAAAGGAAAGAAGGAATGTGACCAGCATGAAATTACTGTGATAAAATCTCTCCCTTTAATTTACTTGTAGAGGCGCCTTTTGTATCCTTTTTTGTTGCGACTACATGACCGATATTAATTTCTTTCATTCGAGTCTCAATAAACTTGATTGAATCCTTGTTTAGCCATTCTTCAATATATTCTCTTAGAGGAGAAACAATCACTTCTTGGTTGAATTTGACTTTAATATATTTATTTCTATTTGTATATTCCACAAACCAACTATCAATATCATCATTAGTGTATTCCACCATACTGCCAAATTTATCGACCGATAATCTTTTTAAAGTCTCAACTTGTTCTTCAAATTGTTGTCTAGTCAGGAGCATTGAATCTGCTATCAAATTTAGATTTGGTACCTCAATAGTAGCGCCCGCAATATCTAACCCAATCAATTTTGAACATGCCTTGGTATTTTTGTGTGTTAATTTATGAATTTCACTTAGTAGTTCCCTTAATATATTAATTCTTTGAATCCAACATGCTTTTAATTGCTTTATACGACTTTAAAAAGGCAAATCTTCTTGTTTTCTTCTTTATTCTGTCATTGCCAAAACCTTTGTAGCGAACATGGAAACTCCATCTTTGAGAAATCCTTCATCATTTTCTATGTCTGTATTCAAATATTCCTTGGTATTTTGTATCTTGAAACCAAGAGAGGAGAAATTTTTTTCTAAGTCCCATGTATCTAAAATGAGTGACATTTTTTTCTTTATGTTTTCTTTGACAAAATGTCTGGTAGTAGTAAGTAAACTTGAAGCTCCTTTCATTCTTAATCTTAACTCTGGGGTTATATGAAATCTTTCACCAGGTTGGAGCATGGTGACATGGTGGCTAATATAGGTGGAGCCATCAAGGTTGCTTCCAATTATTTTATGCTTTCTTTAAGCTTGAAATTTTCTTCTTCCATATCAATTCTGGAAACATCTAATGCATCTCTTGTAACTTTGTGGATTGAAGATAATTTCGATGGGTGTATGTCTTTGAGATCAATTGTGGAACATGATTTACCCCTTTTGTTCTTTGAATTTCTTTCAAAAAATAATTTCTTGGAAGATTTATCAAATAATGCATTATGTACAAAGAAAGTTTCTTCATCTGAGAAGACTCCATTTTGGATGGCCAGTTCAACAAAAAATTGTGTGTTCTCTTGTACTCGCTTTTCTTCATAAGGAAACCAGATATTCTCAATATCAACATCTAAATCCATGTCTTCAAGAGAAATGTCATTTTCAGGTATGTTTTGTTCTTCCTCCTCTTGTTGAGAGATTTTTCTTCTTCTTTTAACTTTCAACTTATGAGGGTTTTCCAATTTTCCTTGAGGAGGGTTTTTCTCACCACCATCATCCGGATTATTAGTCGAGGATTTCCTTTGTTAAGACGCTATAAAATGAGAATTTACTTTGGGTGGAACTCTTATATGAGAAACAATAGGATATTGGGAACTTCTTTCACCTGAGGATTTTCCCCTTTGCTTGTAATTCTCTATGGTACTTACAATAGTTTATGTATCACCATATTTTTTCTCAATATTCTGAATAGGAGGATCATGGTTATTGCCTTCATCTTCTCCAAATATAAGGGTATTAGCCTATGTAGGACTAATTCCAAATGATATCATATGATTATAAAATAGCTGATTAGGATTGAAACCCTTAATCTCTTCTGTAAATCTCAGATTGTATCGGTCAAGATAGGAAGCAAATTCATCAATTTTAGAAATTCCCCTCAACAAAATTTCACCAACTTTCCAGGGAAAAGGGATGAACTGTTTCTTCCTTTTTTCATAGAAAGTATGAAACCAGGACTTGTACTATTTTTCTACTTATATACCAAATAATTTATCTGGCACATAATAGGGGATAAAAGGGGTTTTTTATTAGAACAAAAAAATATAATAATATTATAATTATCCATTTTTTCATAATCCCCTTTCTATCTAGAAAATCATATGCTTACAAAGATAGACTGGAGGTATTTTCTCCGAAAAGAAGTTTCTTGAATGCAAACACAAACTCATTATAAACTTCATAGAAATAATGAATAACCTTTTATCTCCATGGGGTATGGTACCACATGGTCACTGGGTTGACCTTTCAATTTACCTTTTTTCCAATGCTCAAGCCTTTGAAAATGTGACAGTATGTGAAGACAAATATCAAATATGAAGCCATGTAGAACTTATTCTCATTCTTGAGATTTACTAGTTGTGCAGAGACTTCATTAGATATGATTTTTTCCCAATCAAAGATATCATTTTCATGGAATGTGAGATGTAAAATATACAGGGCCAACCGAGGAATAATCGTCATAGAATGCTCACTAGTGATTCTAGTAAAAGGCCAAACAATTTCTCAATATGGGTCTTTCAAGGAACTAACTTGAATTCTGGATAAATATTATGGCATTGCTGCAGGGTCTTACAAATATTCTCATAGAAGCTCTATTCCATTATTTTTTCCATTGAGAAAAGTTCTAGATTCATCTCCTTTGTATGTGAGAGTCAACTATGGTAATTTCAACAACTTTTTGAAAAATATCGGTGCCAAAGAAATAGGGGAACCATTTTGTAATGGATTGTCCTCTGATTCTCAACAAACTTACACACCGAGTAACGATTTCTTTGTAGTCAAAAACTTTAGGCACACACCCATCAAGAGCTATTCCTGACGTCTAGATTTTGTTGTTGTCTATGTTTGTCAAAGTTGCATAATACCAATAGGACCTCAACTAGTGATAGTTGTGATCTTTTCGGGTGAACAAATTCAAATTGTATCCACAAAAGTGTTTCTTTCTCTTGGCCAAATTTACGAGGTTGGTGAAATTCTCTGTAACACTGTTTAGAATAACAATAAGATCTTACTTGATAATACCACTTAAGTTATTTTTTTGATGCAAGAATTAATATGAAATAAATTTTATTTCCTCGAGAAAAATAAAATTAATAACGACCTTTTTGAAATTCATTTGGCACTTGAGTCCGTAGGATTAGCATTAAATAAATATCGAGAAGTGTGAAAGAGTAGGGACACGTCATGGTGGGGAGTTAGGGATGGAAGAAATATTTATATGAGTCCGCCAACCTGCCATGAATCATAAAATGTCTAAGTGTTGGAAATTGTCAGTCAGAATTACAAGGATGGGTTGCAAAGAAAAAGATTTCGTGAGTCCGCGATAAAAGAGACAAAAAGAAACTAAGTGTTGGCAACAAACTCGTGAAAGAATAAAATAATGTACCAATGGGTCCGCCATCCGTGAACCCGTCAATATATGGAAAAGAGAATAAGTATGGTACAATATGTATATCATGAAGAAGAATTGTGCATCTTGCATAACATGGAACATATGGGACTACAACAAACTAAGAAATTTTCTAAGTATAGGAAAGTGAAAGAAATAACCTATAGGGGTGATCCAAGTGGATCTAAAAGGGAAAAAATTCAAAGTCCTCAGATCTTAGAAAAAAAAATGCCAAGTCAAAGTGCTCGTCACAAGATTTCCAACGACGCAAATGGCACCTCAAACGGAGTTTGAATGAAGAAGTTATGGACGGTCAAAGTTTTGGTCAACCCAGTCACAGTCAAAGGGTGACTCAACGTTTAGACTGTCAACGTCAGCAACTGACTGTGCATAGATGATGTTAGCATGATGTGATGATTTCGATGTGGCACCACCTAGGAGGTGACACATGGCAGACTGATTTGGACTTTTTGGTGGCCAATTGGTGAGTGCCACATGGCACCCCCAGGTGATGCCACGTGGCACCACCCAGAGGCCGTCATGTGGCCTCCTTACAACAGGGAACATGGCCACTTACATAATCTGTTGACTAGACCCATTAGACAAGTAGCAGGGTGCCATGTGGACCAATCCTTGGGTGCAACGTGGCACCCTAAAAATACCTAAGGAGGGCTCGATCCCAAAAAATCAAAATTAAAAAAGGGGGATAGCCTCGGATTGGCCGATGCCAAATCCGACGGTCAGATCGACTGATGGCCAACCCCAAAAATTTATATCTCTTCATAATCACGAAATCCAGTGGATCTGGCCCCAATGTATTCGTGCACCCATCACATCAGGACGTGGCCCCAATTTCATCCGCGAAAATCTTAACTGGGTGGAGGTAAGGGTTAATTATGGCGAGAGTATGTGCTAAATATGGTGTCAGGTATGGTTTAAAAACCATACACTGAATTTGTTGTATTTAATATATAGTTTGTTAAACTATATATGTATTAATTTGTAATGAAGTATTAAAACGAGAGTCTGTGGGGTTTGACCCCCAGACTTCTAATAAACCAATTACTATGTTTATCTCTTCCAACCAAGTGGCCTAACAACCCCATTGCAATGACCACCCGCATTTTTTGATTTAAATCTATCCTTTTTCCAGATTTCAGGGTCAGCGCCCAAGATCCATACAGTGGCACAAATTTGTATGCAATGAAGGCATTAATTGCAGTCTGAAGGCACAATTTTTTAGGCAAAGAGCCCAGGAGGCATCTAGAGGTGACTATGTTGGATTGAGATGATTTGACAGTCGATTTTTCACTACTCCTCACCACGAATTCACTGGTGTGATCCGATTTTTCATCAGAGTAGCGGATATGAAGGCCATTTTTTAGAATTGAGGTATAATGATGTATTTATGCCAATTTTTATTGTTGAGATAATATAAAGTCTCTCCACTTTGAAGCGAGCCTAGAGACGTAGTCCATTCTTGGGACGAACTTCGTTATCATGTCTTGTGTTCTTTCTCCATGATTATGTCCTCTTTAATTATGTTGCACATAAGCTTTCATTTACACTCTTTAACGTAATTCTTTTAATGAGTCATCGATTAAAAGATCTAGGATCAAGGGGTCAACAATTGGCTCCAACTAAGGGGTGGTAACCCCCCGTGGGTTACCAAGAATCCAGAATATGAAGGTCATATGCCTTCTCCTTTGGGAAATGGAGTAAAAAAGATGAGAATATACAGAACAAAGAAATAAGATTATGTACAACCAGGAATAATTTTGATCAAGCGAAGAAATTTTTAATATGTTTCCCATTGACTGGAAACATTAGTGTTGTCCCTTTCATGTCTTTGATCATATAATAATTATACCCCCAAGAATTTTTCAATGATATAAGGCCCAATCCATAATGCCTCAAACTTTGTATGCATAGAGGGTTTCTCTTTGGCTTTATTCCAGAGTAGTACTAATTCCCCTTTCTAAAAAAAATTCATTGTTTCACTTTGATCAAAATATTTTTGACACTTTGTTTCCTTTGATTCATTTTATGTAATGTTTCATTTCATTGCCCTCCAATCTGATGAGTTGATTGTACCTTTCTGTTTACAACATATGTTAAAGCATTTATTTCCAAATTGTTTGACATTCTTGCCTCTTTTCCATACACCAGATTATATGGAGATGTTCTAGTGTTATCATTTGGTGTCAATCTACTTTCCCATAATGCATCTGTTAATTTTAAATGCCAATTCTTCTAATTTTGATCAATAGTCTTTTTGAGGATTTGAACTAAAGTTTTATTTGTTGACTCAGCCAAGCCATTTCCTTGAGGATAATAATTGGATGATTGTCCCATTAAAATACCGAACTCTCCACAAAACTTTATAAATTTTGATCGAATGAAAAATTGATCCACTTTCTGTAATAAATTTCTCTGGAACTCCAAATATTGATAGAATATTATCCTTGAGGAATTTTATAGTTTCTTTCGATTCTGCCCTCTTTAATGCTACTGCTTCTTGTCATTTTGTGAAATAATTTGTAGCAGTAAGAATATATAAATTTCATTTGCTTGATTTTGGGTTTATTGGTCCAACAACATCAAGTCCTCATTCAACAAAGGGTTCTTCTACTTATATACATTGTAAAGGCATTGCGACCCTTTTCATTTTTCCTGAATATTTCTGACAAGATTCACATTTTCTTATTTTTGTATATGAATCTTTGAAAATTGTTGGTCAATAATAACCAACCCTTATTATATTATGTGAAGTAGTTGTTGGTGCAAAGTGACCACCACAAACTCCTTCATGAAATTATTTAATTAGTTCTCGAGCTTTTGTTGCATCTACACATCTTAGCAACATTATGTCAAAATTTCCGTGAAACAAAATTTGAGAAACTAGTACATATTGAGTTGATTTCATTTTCAAAGTCCTCCTTTCTTTTGATGACATGCCATTTGGAAATTGCCTTGATTTCAAATAAAAAATGATATCTTTATACCAATTAGAAGTTGATGTAGATCCTCCTGTTGTGATCGATACATACCCATTTAATGAATCATTTCCAGTAATAAGCTTACACAATCCTTGTCCCTTAATTTCATGTTGTGGTTTGATCTCAATACCATACTCCTAGATTTTTGCAATCCAATTAGCCCAATTTCCTTCTCTTAATTGTTGTTTGAGGAGCATTTTTACTGGATAAGAAGCAACATATGCTATAACATGAGAAGATAAAATGTAAGTCCTAAAATGAGCTACTTCCTTTACTAAGGAAAGTTCTTGATTTTCTATATCTGAATACTTCAATTCATAATCATGCATAGTTTTATTCATGAAGCTTATCAAGAGTTCTTCTTCTTTACTGTTTCTCTGTGTTAAAATTAAGGTGATAGTTTCTTCTAAGGTAAAAGAGTATATGATAAAATATTTATTAAAGTATGGGCTTATTAATACTGGAGCAGTTGAAATTGCATGTTTGATTTTATTGAAAGCTCATTGAATATCTTCATCCATTCTAATATCATATCCTTTTTAAGCAATAAACTTATTGGTTTAACTATTGTTTCATAATCTGGTACAAATCTTCTCATGAAATTAAATTTACCAAAGAATGATTGGACTCCCTTTTTTGATGTTGGAGGATTCAATTCATTAATTGCTTTTATTCTTTTAAGATCAATAAAAATCCCCTCCTTGCTAACTATATGTCCTAATAATTTTCCTTCAGAAACAACAAACAAACATTTCTTAGGATTTAAAGATATTCCAAATATTCTACATCTTTCAAAAACTTCTCTTAAATGATCAATATGTTTTTGTCTTATTTTGGAATATATAGTAAGATCATCTTGGTAGTCAACCATGAATTTCTCAATTAGGTCTTTGAAAGCATGATCTGTGGCCCTCTGAAAAGTTTCTCCAACATTTTTAAATCCAAATGGCATTCATGCATACACATATGTCTCACATGGTGTGATAAATGCAGTCTTTAATCTATTTTTCTCTGCAACAAGAACCTGATTGTATCCTGAGAATCCATCTAACATAGACATAAGAGCTGATCCAATTACTTGTTGGAGTAACATTTCCATATTTGACAAATGATAGTTGTCTTTTATACTTTGTTTATTTAGATCTCAAAAATCAACACATAATAAAATTTCTCCGTTTTTTTTCCTTACAATTACTGGACTAGATAGCCATTTTGAATGTCTGATTGGGAAATTTATCCCGACCTTTTTTAACTTTTCAATTTCTATTTTAACTAGAGGATTTAGCTTTGGATTTATTATTCTTAATTTTTGTTTGAATGACTTGGTACCTTCTTTCAGAGGTATGATATGCTGAAAAATTGTTTCATCATATGCTTTAAGATCATCATAACTCCATGCAAAAGAATAAAAGTACTCTCTCAACAAAGTAGTATATTGATAAAATTCCTTTGGTGTACAAATGATTTCAAGATTCACATATTTAGGAGAAATTTCAGTACCAATATTTATCTTTTGAGTTTGTTGTATTCTTCATACACAATCTTCTTCTTTCAGTTTTTTGCTCTTATCATCTTGAGAAAACAAAGATTCAGATTTAATACAATTTTTTGAAATTGATTGAATGGTTTCTTCAACTTCTC
>CBVK0100804649.1:0-12324 GCA_900067695.1 Picea abies
TGGAAGAGAACCAGTATCAAAAGACAGATCCAACAATAGAGGAGCTAAAGAAGGATATGAAAAATCTAACATTCCAGCTTAACTAGAATAAGGGAAAAGAGAAAAGAGAAGTTGTTTGGTGTACCACATGCAACACAGAAGGACACCACAAGAATGAATTTCCAACTTTCATGCAGTATATGGAAACAAGAGTACCAAACCCATTTCCAACAAGAGTACCATGGTGTGAGATCTATAAAATACATGGGAATGATCCATATCATTATCCAATGATGCAAAAATATTAGAAAGTACCCAAGAGTTCATACTACAATTTTTGCAAGTAAGTAGGTCATGCTGATAAATATTGTAGGACGATGGAGCTGATGAGGGAAAGAACTTTAGATACCTATAGGGTGCAAGAAGAAATGATGATAGGGAATATTGCACCTGAGTTCAACCAGGTACCACCTCCATATAATAATGCACATCAACAGTATAACACTATGAAACCACAATATAACACTGCACATCCACAATATAACCCCGCTCAGTATAACCATATACCTCAGTACAATACCCTGCAAGGAGATCAATATGGATACAGAGGTGGAGGATGAGGTAGAGGAGGATTTGGAAGAGGAATAAGTATAGTAGTGTGACACAACTTCCAACATCTAGGACATTATTCAAGGGAATGTCCACTCCCACTAGAGACATGTATGTATTTTCACGCAACAGGCCATGATACTGAGGAATTCCCAACACTTTTGGGAAAGATTCAAGAAAAGAGGAGCTAGAACAAACAAATTTTTAATTGGATCTCTGCAGAAGCTATGGATGATGGAATAAATATCAAGATAGTCATGCGAGGAGGATCCAAGACAACACCTAATGTATTAAGACAAGATCCAGTGCAACACCAATGGGTGAAGAAAAATAATGACACACAAAAGAAGTTTGATGTGCAGAAAGAAAAAAAAAACATTCAAGGAAGAAAGACAAGAGTTCCTCAAACAAGATGTTGTGTCTACACAATATTCATAATGTACCAATGTATGAGATTCATTCATCAATGAACCACACCAATGAAGCATAACCTTTAGGGAAAGTAAGTACCATAAATAATTTTCTGCAATCCTGTGTTAAGCTACTGAATGATCCATCCTATGTTAAGTTTTTGAAAAATATGTTAGAAAGATGTAACATGGAGGTAGAGGGGAAGTTAGACCAGAAAATAGTCAATTACCTCCATACAATAAGGAGAACAAGACGAGAATTTATATTGAATGACAACATTGGATATTTCAATATGGGGGATATTATACTGGACTTAGGATCTGAAGTAAACATTTTACATAAGAAGACATGGAAATGTATGGGAGAGCCCACATTAGGTTATTCACCTGTCCAGCTGAAACTAGCAAACCAACACAGACTTTTACCAATTGGAAGACTTAAAGGTGTGACAGTATGGTGCAAACCCCCTTCTCTCCAAAGGGTTGCTTGACCTCCTGGTCTTGGATCGTTAATTTCACTAAGTCAGAGCGACTCCTTGGGTCCTTGAGGGCACCTAAAATTGCTTTACCCACACCCACAAGTCTCTTCCGCAAGTGACCACGACTATGACCGTGGGTCTATCTCTTCATGGTTCGGACTTCGGGGATATCCCAAATCCTCCTCTCAGCTTCTCCCAAAAAACTCTCCTTCGAGATTCTGAACTCTCGCCATGCATCTCCTCAGATTCACTGGCCTCACAAGGGTTTAGACTTTGCGACTTCACGAAACTCTAGGATTTCTTTCTACAACCTCCGGTCTTCCAATTCCTGAACTCCCTAATCCATTGCCACGTGCTCTCCTGCGATCAACGTTCTAGATTGAATCAGGACTTTGGACTTCACAACTCTGCTTCATCAATTTTTCAACTTGCCAGACCTCTGAGGTACCAAAATACTTCACGGTTCTCCTCCTTGCAACTTCACTAGATCCGACGGTCTAGGATCGTTCGCCTCCCTCTAAGGATGAATCTTTCCCACTGGCTTTGAAGAGAAGTTAAAGGACTCCTTTCCTTGAAGATTTTTGTCTCTCTCCCTCCTGAACTTTCCTTCTTTGATTTTCCTTTGTTCCTTTGAACAATATCTTCGACAATTAGTCGAGAACTCGATATGTGCACACCTTGCAACAGATTCCTCTCCACACTTCAACTTTTGTGGATGAATTTTCACTCCTTGCGACTGTTCTCCAACCACTTCTATCTCTCATGACTAAATCATGCTATCCGTCCTGAGATTTCAAGTCTAAAAACTCTGTCATGCCCTCCTTGCATACATATGAGTTTCACTACCTCTTCTAACCCTTCGATTCGAAACAGACTCAGTCACGCACTCCTTGTGGACACTATGCACACCTTGCACTTGCTCATTGAAGAGAGTGATTGAAACTTATATACTCCTCAAAATGACTCACACATTCAACAAAGAAAATGTAGTCATGGATTCAAGAACAAAAATAACAGAGAATTGAACAATAACAGAGACTCTACCATTCATTCAGATAGACACATAAACATACACATTTGGGACAATGTTCCTCTATTATATTCATCCAACTGAAACTTGATACATACATACACTTTTCTTCACTACTCCTTAACCTATACAAGATAGATTCAAATGGTGTTCGGTTTTCCTTTCTCCACAACAACTATGATAGTCAAATAACAATTATCAACAACCTCTCCTTGGACAATATTACAAATCTTTATACAAAGGGACTCTCTTGAGTTCTTCCCTCCAACTACTCTACGCTATCTTAATGAAATTGAATTCTATGAACTACTTAGCACTTATTAGAATAAATATCGAGTCAGGTAGATAAGAGCGCAAGATCCAAATCTATACTGTGATCCAATCCATTAAAGAAAAATACATTTCCCCATCAACTTTACGTGATGGCTCATCCTTTGATAATTTAAGGCATCCATGGCTTAAAAGGTTTGTTAGATATCACATTAATACATTGATCATTTGAAATTCAAAATATTTTCAAAATGTGCACTAGTGAGCCTAGTTGTCTTCCACACTTGTGCTTTACTAGCAATGCTCCTGCATCACAGTATATTTCGATGGAGTGCACACTAAAGTAGACTTTGAATTAATATAGATCATAGATGGCACAACACCATACCCAAACTTGCTTGGATTGGATTGGGAATTTTATAACCGGGTCATAATCAACCTGAAGAAAAGGAAATGACATTTGAATCAGGTGAATATAGAGTCATAGCACCATTAGACCCTTCAGAGAGAGAAAGGTTTGTAGAAACCACCTGACTAGATCTGGAAGAAATAAACCAGTTGTACAGAACTACCATGCGAGAAGAATATTATGTTAACCCAACTGAAGATGGGGTACTTAGCTGGAGAAGCATAACATCTTATGCTTTTGAATTAGATACAGATTTGGAGAATTGGCAATAGAAATTACATGAAGTCTCCATAAGAAGGTGCACAATAATAGATCACGCAGTAAGATGGGTTGGTACAGAGATAAGAGAACCTCCAAGTTTTCATGGGGTAAATGACTTAGAAGAATTCCTAGAAAATTATGAAGAATAAGTATCAAAAAATCAGAGGCTCTTAGCCCTAGATATTGCACTCAAGGCTACACCTGTAATATGCTAGGGTGCGCACCAAGAAACAATTCAAGACTAGTACCAATGTAAACGATTATTGCGCATTAGATTTGTCACAGAATAGGGCAGCAATAAAATGCAGAGGTATGATGGGAAATGAACACCAGTAGAACACTTGGAGAAGTGAAAAACATAATGGAGGATGACACGACTAGAAGAATGGCCTCATCATTCCATCTACACATTGGAAGGAATCCTATAAAATTGGTGTGTATACCAAGAGATACAGAGAGGTACTACTGAATGGATAGCATTACAATAGAACTTTGTAGTAAATTTCTCATTTTAACATGATAACACCAACATGGATTCATCACTAAAGCAGTTAAGAGGAATCATATTTATTGATGAACCAGAGGTTCAAATCATGATAAGAGATCAACAACATAATAGACAGAAAGTCAAAGAACTATTGTAATTCTATCATGTGGAAGATGAAGCACTAGATGAAGATGACCCGTGCAACATTCAGATTACATAAATTGAAGGGGAATGAGAAGTGGAAGGTCCATCATCAAAGTCATAAGTATTTTTTGCACCAATCAAGGTGAATAAATTCAACATTGGAACAACCGAAAATCCTAAAATGACAAGTATTGGAGACTATTGGGATGAATAAACAGTAGAAAGAATAATAGATTTATTGGGAGAATACAATGACTTGTTCCCAACTACCTTTATAGAGATGAAAGGCATAGTAGGAGAGCTAAGAGAGATGAATATACCTCTCAAACTTGAGCCAAGACCTGTCAGACAGAGACCTTACCGACTGAACCCAATGTATAAGCAGAAAGTGAAGGCTGAAATTGGCATAATGTTGGAAGCTGGTATCATAGAACCAGTAGAGGAATCTGAATGGATAATTCCTATGGTAGTGAAAGAAAATAAACAAGGGGGGATAAGGATTTGTGTAGATTTAAGAAAATTGAATGATGCTTTCTTACATGACCCTTTTCCTTCCCCTTTCATAGATGAAGTATTAGAGAATGTAGGAGGCCAGGAAGCATACTCATTTACAGATGTATTCTCAGGTTACCATTAGATCAAAATAGCTCCAAAAGACAGGTATATGGCTACTTTTCCTACAGAATGGGGATCCTACCAGTACAAAGTCATGACATTTGGGATAAAGAATGCACCAACCATATTTTCAAGAGTAGTCATAGTTGCTTTTAAGAAATTCATACATTAGTTTTTAGAAGTGTATCTGGATGATTGGACTGTATATAGTCTATTAAAGGAACATGTAGAAGTGTTAAGGTTAATTTTGGAGAGATGCAAGAAGTGTCAGATATCATTGAATATCAAGAAATGAATTTTTGGGACACATTTTGGAATATTGTTGGGACATATAGTGTGTAAATAATGTTTACTAGTGGATCCTGCTAAGATTGCAGTCATTTTCGATTTACCACCACCAAAATCAGTGTGCCAGTTGAGACAAACACTAGGACATACATGCTATTACAGGAAATTTATAAATAGGTATGCGCAGATCACTGTGCCAATGGAAAAATTGTTAAAGAAGGATATCATATTTGAGTGGAATGAGGATTGTCAACAAGGGTTGGACACCTTAAAATAAATTATGGTCACAACACCTATCCTAGTATTCCTGGATTGGGAAAAGACATTTCATCTTCATGTAGATGCATCAGCCATAGAACTTGAAGCAATTTTGGCACAACTAGGAGAAATGGATTTAGACCATCCTATAGCCTTTGCAAGCATAAAATTGTTAGAATCAGAGCATAATTACAACACCACAAAAAGAGAAGGCTTCGCCATGGTATATTCATTTCAGAAGTTCATGCACTATTTTCTAGGTAAACACTTTAAGTTGTTCACATATAATTTTTCCATAAAATATTTAGTCAACAAGCCAGTGTTGGGGGGGAGGATCTATAGATGGATATTATTATTTCAAGAATTTTATTTTGAAGTGATAGTGAAACCAGGGAAGTTGAACGCAAGACCTTATCACCTTAAGGCTAACCAATGGAGAAGAACCTACCAACCTAGAAGACGACTTCCCTGATGCATAATTATTTTTAGTACAAGTTACTGATGAATATTTTTTTGATATTATTGAATACTTAAGTATAGGGATTGCACCACAAGAGTTTAGCACTACGCAGAAGAAAAATATGGTAGTCAGATCTGAAGAATATCAACTTATTGCAGGACATTTATACAATATGGGCGCAGACAACATTTTGAGAAGGTGTGTATTAGAACATGAAAGGCCTATAATTTTGGAAGAATCTCATGAGGGAATAGTTATAGGAAATTATGTAGGAAAATGTACCACATAGAAGGTATTTTGTGCAATATTATGGTGGCCAACAATCCATATATATGCTAAGTAATATTGCCAGACATGTGATGTCTGTCAGAGGGTGGGAAACCCCAACAAAAGGGATGATATAACCCTAAGACCACATGTAACTTTGTAGGTATTTGAAAAATGGGAAATAGACCTTGTCGAACCAATCAATCCACTAGCAAGAAGGTCAGGATCTAGATATATCATTATTGCGACAGAATACTTAACAAGATGGGCAGAAGCAGCACTAGTCAAAGACTACAGCATAGAGACAACACACTTCTTGTTTGAGCAAGTGATCACCAAATTTGGATGTCCAATAATTTTGATGAGTTACCAAGGTACTCACTTTATCAACAATACTATTAGATCTATGACTGAGGAGTTTGAATTCTATCACTAGAAGTGTACACCATACCATCTGCAAGAAAACATGACAGTAGAATCCTTCAACAAGATCTTGGAGAATGCTTTGACTAAGATCTGCAATGTCAACAGGGATGATTGGGACTTGAAAATTCCAACAGTACTATGGGCATACAGGATGACATGTGAGAATTTGATAGGACAGACATAATTCACATTGGTATATGGGCAGGAAGAAGTAGTACCCTTAGAATTTCCAGTACCCATTATGTGCGTAGTAGAAGTTACTAAGATGAAAGAAAGATGCACAGTAAAGGAAAGATTGAATCCACTAATGGAGATGGAAGAGGAGAGGATTTTGGCAGGATTTCATCAAGAGGTACAGAAAGCAAGAGACAAAGCCTGACATGAAAGACATATAAAGAGGAATAGCTTCAAGGAAGGAGACCTAGTCTTTCTCTATGATAGTAAATTTTTTCAATATCCTGGAAAACTTAGAATGCATTGGCTAGGGCCCTATGAAGTAAATAATGTCACAAATGGGGGATCTGTACATCTAAAGGATTTGGGGAAACATAACTGAAAGGAATGATCAACGGGAGTCGACTGAAACTGTATAGGGACAGTCGACCTCCTAACACTTAAAAGTTACAGCCTAGTAAGAAACCATGTACATAGTGTACTATAATAGAGAGTAGGACAGAAAAAGGAGTAAAAGAAATAAAAAGGAGCAAAATAAGGAAAAAGAAAGAAAAATAAGAAAAGAAATAAAATACAAAAACACCAGAAAAACGTTGTTCACAATAATTACCGCGACAAACATTAGAAGAAAGCACACATTAAAAATTGAAATCAGCACAAATGCATGCAAAAAGTGAAAAATGAACACGATCGGGTCTATAAAAGGAAGAAAGCACATAGTTATTTAACACTTAGAGAATTTTGAGCCCAGAGAGGGAAACAAAATACATTCCCTAGTTATTAGTTTAAAAAAGAGAAAGCAAGTTTATGACTTGGAGAAGAGGATCACTCCACCAAAGTTCAGCGCACCATGATATTTTTTTTGGATTACTCGATAGGGCCAAAGGCACAAGGAGAGAATGCAGCAACTGAAAAATATAGTCAAGATCGAGGATGTTACCACCTCAGACCTAGAATCCATTAGCCCGATGCATGTCAAGGAAGATATTCCCACAGAGCAGCAAGAAGAAATAGGGCAAAGCTCTAGGAGTCAGAATGAAATTTCAAACCCTAACCCTAAGACGCTTGCAAATCCTGACGAAATAATGGAACTGCGACAATCGTAGGAACATGAAGAGGTGTTGGTGGAGAACATCATTGACCGAACTGAGTCCAACACGGAGGAAGAAGACACAGATGTAACAGAGACAGGCACATCTGTTGTGGGAATGAAAATAAAAACACCAAACTCCATGGAGATTACCCTCCCTTTTCTTCCAGACACAGTCATCATTGTCGATGACATGCTTGGAAAGGTACCTAAGTTGAGGTACATTGACCATGACATGCATGATGAGGCTACATTTCTAGAGTTGGCTGAGGAGAATTACTTGATAAACACAGGGGAAATTGGACCCCTCAGCAAACCTATACTAGAGCTTGCATAGTGGATCACTGGGCTCTACAAATTCAGGCATTATGAATCTATTATACATACCACATTTTGGGTGTAGAAAGAATGTTGTCTTATGTGTCAAATCGTTAGTGTCCCGGGTCCATGGAGGTATCTTATGGATTGAGAGACCAGTGCATATTTATGTGCATTGATTTCCAAAATCACGAGACTTCCCACAATCAGTGCGTAGCCCGAAGAATACTTAGAGAAGAAGGTACACGAGAGAGAACTGGAAGAACAGGTTAAAGTGCAATTCTTAACTACTGAGGGAAACAGTGGCATTGTCATAAAATACATTAATGAGAATGCGACAAGGTTCGCCAGTAAACTGATGACATGTAAATTGTTGAGGAAATGTTGCAGAGAGGAAGTGACAAGAGGTGATATTGCAACAACAACGTAGTGTGCTAAGGGAGTTATGTTCAGATGGTCATCGTACTTGTTGAACCATTTTCCAATAGATTGTCGTGATGCGTAGGATAATGGAATCGAGTTCCATTATTCATGTTTACTCATATTGATAGTGTTGGCAGGGTGGAATGAAACCAAGTTCTTGACATTTTTGGATAGGATGGAAAGTTTTATGCGGCTAGGTACGAGTCCCTCTGGAAGGAAAAGGATAACAAGAAACAACAGGTGAATAACACTGTGTTTTCCATGTTACTAGAGGAAATCCAACAATGCACAACAAATGTGTGGTGCATACCAATGGATGTAGTGCAGGAGATGGAGTGGATAGCCAAATTCAAGGAATCCCAGCATCATGTATCGATCCAAGCCACAAGGGATCCCAAGAAAGCATCGTTGAATATGCATTATTGTGTCACCAAAGAGGAAGTAGACTAGATTATCAAAGACTATCTTATGCACTGGTAGTTACCAGTAGCATAAGCTAGTATTTGATAATGGGCATCATACTTGTTAATGTTCAGTTGGGCGTCATACTTGTTGAACCATTTTCTAATAGACTGTCGTGATGCATAGGATAATGGAATCGAGTTCCATTATTCATGTTTACTCATATTGATAGCATTGGCAGGGTGGAAAGAGCCCAAGTTCTTGACATTTTTGGATAGGATGGAAAGTTTTATGTAGCTAGGTACGAGTCCCTCTAGCAGGAAAAGGATTACAAGAAACAACATGCGAATAACACTATGTTTTCCATGTTGCTAGAGGAAATCCAACAATGCACAACAAATGTGTGGTGCATACCAATGGAGGTAGTGTAGGAGATGGAGTGGATAGCAAATTCAAGGAATCCCAGCATCATGTATGGATCCAAGCCATAAGGGATCCCAAGAAAGTGTGGTTGAATATGCATTATTGCATCACCAAAGAGGAAGTAGACTAGATTATCAAAGACTAGCTTATGCACTGGAAATTATCAGTTACATGCATGGTGTAGTCCTCCATGCCCAAAGATAATACCAAAGTAGTCTCGTCATCCTGAACATGTATCCCAGCTAACAATACCAGAACAACCACAGCGTGAACCCAACAAAGTGGGAGAAGCAAAGTACCAAAACATCCAAGGAGAAAACCCACAAAAACAAGGACAATAAGCCAACCACAGATGGGGAAAAAGGATATGGCATAGGTCGCAGAAGAAATAGGCCAAGGAAAAACAAGTGGGGCACAACCCTCATAGACAACAAGGAAGCTCGTGCAAGGAAACGATGTATGTAAGAAGAGAAACTATGAGACATAGGACCCAAACATCACCATAACATGGGACAATGCAAAGATCGTCGTAGAGAAGATCCAAGACAAGAGTGAATAAGTAGTCATAATTGCAGAGGCACAGAGGGAATAAATTATGGCCAAGCTCCTAGAGGTTCATGAAAACATACAACAAATACAGAGTTGGCCAAAATCATAGGCCACTACGCAACCCCAGGAGAATACATGGTGGCCTCTAGTGCAAAAATAAGTAGAGGAGATGGTGCAGTTCATCGTCCAGGGTAGGGAGACATTTTTTGGTAATATTCAAGATGATCAATTTTGATCAGAAGATAACATAGAAACCCATAGATGAGGTTGAACAAGTCGATATGCTCATGGAACACATACCTACAAAGGCCTTATATGGGATACATGCCAGTGTCATGCAAGAAGTGTAGTCTAGGGCCCACGTGGATGCCAAAAATTTAGAAGTGGGTAGAGGGGTTGCAAAGATGCTCCAAATAACATGTGACTAGTTGGTTGCGGAGAATGAGGAAGAGAAATAGAGCACAGACAAATTGGAGTAGGGATTGACAATGACGTACAACTGCATACCAAACAGTGTCCAAGTAGCAGAGAGAAGTGCATAGGAGAAGATCAACCTCATTTCACAAACAATCAATTAGTACGGAGAGGATATCAAGGAACTAAATGAGAGGATTAACCCCATGACTCCTTTGGAGGTTATAGAACAAAGGAAATAATAAGTTGCACTCCAAATGGAAGAAATGGAGAAACAAGTAAGGAGAGAAGAAGAAATTTTTGACAAATCCACATAGCTCTGGACAATGCTAGAAGAGGACAAGTAGGTCCAACAGTGGGACCCAGAAGAGAAAAGACTCAGCACAGCAATACAAGAGCTCAAACAAAGAAAAAAAACAATAATGCTCATAGAGCGCCTGAAGGGTACCCAGGACATGAAGAAGATACAGAAAGAATTGAAATCAGCTCAGATGTAGAAGCAGGAAAGACAAGATCAAGTGGAACCCCTTCAAGAGAAATCATCATAGATGATCACACAATTAGACAAGGAAAAAAAAAACATGGCACAATCACAAATAAAGTGCGCAACACTAATACAAGAGGAGATCACAATGCAATCAGTGGAGGCACTCATAGGAAAACCCTTGCAGGTCAAGGCAAGAGGAAGGGAACTCGCAGACAAGTTCCACAGCTTGAAGACAACAGTAGAGGGAGAGTGCATTGTCTAGGTGTCTCGGGACGAGCCACATGTCAGTGTTGGGGTCATTTTGGGCACAGGCCTATTTTGAGGTAAGGTCTATTTTTGGAAGGTAAAACCCAATTTTGGAGAAGAACAACTAGGAGGAAAAGAAGCACGTGCAAGGGAAAGCTGCATGTAAAGGAGGAAAACATGCAAGGCGTGCAAGCAGAAAAAACTAACCATGTTAGGGTTAGGGTTTTGGAAAGAGAGTATAACGGATAATAATCTTTTAAATTAGCATAAATAAGAACCTAGGAGGTCTAGTTCGTTGTTGGTTCCAAGTGGCTCGAAATTGTTCTATTGGGATAGACTGGAATACTGATTAAGTTCGACTATTGTAATTCTGATATGAATTTGTAAGTTGTTGAGCTATAGAAGATTCAAGTAACTAGAACTTGAGGGTTATATCATAGGTTGAGGATCCTGGTGTGATCTAGTCTACCTCACAGAGGTTGTTGAACCTTTTTCATGATTGTATGATTGGAAATGTAGTGCACATAGCACCATATTTTTCATAAATCTAAACAAAAGAGCCTAAGAAGCCCGATATTTGTGGATGTAGCCCAGGAAGGGGTGAAACACGGTAAAAACTGTGTTATGTGTGTTTTTTATTACATATTTACCTTCTATAAGTAGTTATATTATGAATGGATGAATGAATAATTCAGTTAGATCTATTAGAATGCATGCATAAGATTAACAAATGAATGAATCTTGAGAATAATAGAGAGAATAATCAGATCAAGTCCTAAAGAAGATAAAATATAAACCCAGATCCCCACTCATTCCTAGACTGAAAGAACTTGATAATTGCATTCACCCATAGAACTATCTTGGGTGAGACTATACAGTACATTTTATGTGTTGTTTTTCCTTCTGGTTTACCAGGAGGGTTGATAGTTTTAGAGGGTTTTGTTGGAAACATGTTTAGATCTGAACCTGGGTTGGCCCAAGAAGTAGATAGAAAGATTGATAATCAACATAGATGGAGTGGTCTTGGATATGGAAATAATGTAAGGCCATAAGGAATATTGATATCTACTACTGCAAGAGGCAAACATTATGGGAAGAAATCTCATGCCTAGAAATTTTATTTTTATATATAAAACAGTTTTGGAAATTGGAATTTAATAATTACTGAAAAATTGTTTTGGCTGAGTGTAAATGGAGAAAATTGTAGATAGGATGGTATTGGATATGGTAGGGATGTAAGCCCATACATAATACAAATTCTTGTCGCTACAAGAGCCAAGAATTATGAGAAAAATTCTCATGCCTTGGGAAATTTTAATTCTTGTATATAAATAGATTTGAAAAATTAAAAATTGTTATGATATGATAACAATTGGTTTGGTTGATTGAAGGTTGATAAAATTGCA
>CBVK0100804651.1:0-10643 GCA_900067695.1 Picea abies
GGTACCTGCCCAAGTGATATTAGTCTATTTATCAAATTAAAGTATTAAAAATGCACAATAATAGCTCGAATTTCAGAGATACCTTAGGTGACCCTTTTGAATGGTAAAGGGATGTTGATCATGTCAAAAGGAGGTCAAAAAGGGTAATATTGGCATATAGTTGGAGGTCAATGGTAGTTAATATGGGCAAGGAACATGGTCAAAACCGGGGACCAACAGAATGCATATTGACTTCATGTAGAGTTCTCACTAAGTTCACACCTATATTTTTTACCTTTTCTTATTATTAGCAACTTTTGATTTAAGTTAATTGTTGTTATTGGGAGAAGTTATTTTTTTTACTTGAGCATGCACATGGAAATCCCAACCTAGTGCGTATTACTCCTCATGTCCAGAGTCATATATATTGTACTCATTATAAAGTATTAATACATTATTATTAGAGTTGGTTTCTTAGTCTCTGATGTGTGAATATTGATTCGACTTTTCTCTCTCCTCTCTCTCTTTTGCAATTAGCTAGTGCATCATTTCCTTCATTAGCTGGAGAATGATCTATATCCATTGAATCCAAGATATTTTGAGACCCTACTCGACTACTTCTACAAGTTTAAAAAATGTATTTTTCATGTTAATGCTTGTGGAATTAATAAGAAATATGAACAGTTAATCTTTTCAATTCTAACAAAACTAGGACCAGAGTATTATGTCTGCACTTCTTCTTTTCATACTACTAGGTTAGATATGGGATCTACATGGAAGATTTCATCCCTAGATCATTTCATGGATTCACTTATCCATGAGCAAAAAAATCTCATCCAAATAGGGGCACTTAATAATTCCAATCCCCATGCACTTACAACTCAAGGACGTTCAAATAAGAATAAGCAGAAGAACAAGGGTAAGAAGGACCAAGAGATGAGAAGGAAGGTAAACAAAATTCCATAGATGAGAGTTAGAGTTCCAAGGCATCAAAAGGAGAGAAGGAGAAGAAAAAGTGTTCCTATTGTAACAGGGGGTTCCATATTGAGTGTTCTTTCATGAAAAAGACCATAGATATCATGGCACAAACACTTAAGCAACATCACCATGAGGATTGTATTCCAGATAATGAAAGGAAAAATCCATCATCAGAAAGAGGTAATGGTCATGCATTACTTGTTATTTCATCTTCTCCTCATTCTTGGGTGCTTGATTCAGGGGCTACCCATCACATAGCCTCATTGGATAGACTTTTCTCATACTTGGAGACTTGTTTTGTTCTAACTGATCTTCGTGGGAGATGATTCTCCTAAAGAGGTGTGCGGTAGGGGTATATTTGATCTAGACCATGGATTCTTTTAGGATGTACTTCAGTTATGAAGACTTCAATGAATGTTCTCTCCATCTATCAAATCACTCATTTAGGTTCAGGGAAGAAGGTGGAGTTCACTATGGACTCATTTATTATTTTTGACTTCTCAGATGCTTCAAAAATTGTCGTTGGTGAGGTTAATCACCATTCCAAGTTGTACACCTTCTCTCACTTCACTCATAAATATGATTATGTATCTCTTCTAATGCATGGTAAAGGATATTCCAGGTTGTAGCATGAGAGGTTTGGACATCTGAATTTTAAATATTTATATCAGCTTAGTAAGTGTGGAATGGTAGATGGATTACCCCACATTAAGTACACAGATGGAGTTTGTCAAGGTTGCATACTAGGAAAACATCCTAAGGAGAATTTTAACACGTGTAAAGAATGGAAGGCATCATCACTTATAGAGTTGGTTCACAGTGACATTACAGGTCCTTTCCCACACCCATTGATCGATAAAGCTAAGTATGTTCTTACTTTCATTGATGATTTTTTGAGATATACATGGGTCTACTTTTTCAAATTAAAATATGAGGTCTTTGAGTGTCTTAATGATTTCAAGCATCTAGTTGAGAATCAAATAGGGAAGAGGATTAAGAAGCTTCGTAGAGACAATTAAGAAGATTACGTGAAAAAGGATGTTGAGCATCTTTGTTTAGAATTAGGTATAGAGTTGCAACACATAGTTCCATATACTCCACGGAAGAATGGGGTAGCAGAGAGAAAGAACAAAACATTGAAAGAGATGGCCAACTGTGTGTTGCACACTAGAGAACTACCTCCAAAGTTATGGGATGAAGATATAAAATTTCCAGCCTACATTTGGAATAGAGTTCCTCATAAATAAGTAAAGGGAGCCACTCCATATGAGGCTTGGAGCGGGAAGAAACTGGAAGTCGCTCACTTCATAATTTTTGGTTCACGTGCATGGGCTAGGATCCCTTCCGATAGGAGGAAATCTATGGAATCTTAGAGTAAGGAGTGTATTTTTGTTGTATATCTAGAGGGATTGAAGGGATATAGATTATTATATACTACTTCATATACACTATTCATTCAAATGAGTGTTAATTTTGAAGAGGGTCCTTCACAGGTACCTCTGGAGCACTCCACAACTCCATCTCGACCACCACTAGTTGTGGAGCTTCGTGAGACTTATTCCAATCATATTTTTGATCATATATATGAATCTGATATATCTGATATTTATAATCAGCATAAATAAGTTGTAGTTCCAGAGAATCAACCACGATAGGCACAACAGACTCTTCAGGAAACAGGTGATCTAGTGGGTGATCATGTCGATCAATGGAGAACCAAATCTCAGTTTGTGGAGCCTCCGCAAGATTTTACTACCATGGATACATTTCTACCTATTTATTTTTATATGGTACTTGGATCAGATCTTTAATCTTATGCAGAGGTAAAATGAAACCCCCATTGGGAGGAATCTATGAAAGACGAGTACAATTCCTTGATAGAGAACAACACATGGGACTTGGTTCCTCTACCTTCCAACAGGAAGCTTGTTAGATGTAAGTGGATTTTCAAGACAAAGAGAGTTGTTAATGGATACATTACAAAGTATAAGTCTTGGTTAGTAGATAAAGGTTTCTCACAGGTACAAGGCATTGACTATGAGGAGACTTTTGCATCGGTTGTCAAGATTGATTCCATTTGATTAGCTCGAGCTATTGCAGCAGCTAAAAAGTGTGAGGTACACGATATGGATGTGATGAATGCATTATTAAATGGAGATATTAATGAGGAGATATACATGGATTAGCCATAGGGACATGTTCAAGTTCCATCATTAGTTTTTGGGTTGAGGAAGTCATTGTACAGACTTAAGAAAGCACCTCGGGCATGGTATGCTAAAATGGACTCTTATCTTCTCTCTAGAGGTTTTCTTAGATGTAGATCATATCCTTATGTGTATATGATGAGGAAAATAGATTCGTTTATACTGATAGTTCTATATGTATATGATTTACTCATCACAGGGAGTTCAACCTCCTTCATTGTTGCAGTGAAGACTGTTAGCACTAGATGTCACCTCTAGATTGCAACAGAGGTAAGCCTAGTACCCATCAATTTTATGTCACAATGAATAAATTTAATGGGGTCTAATGGACGCGGACTTAGGATAATAACGCTTTAACTCGAAAATTTGGGCTGATATGTGAGAATAGATGAGGTCTTGATCTAAATTTAGTCAGTAAGTTGTATAAAGGGTGAGTAGGATGAAGAAATTGAGGAGAAAATGTAGAGGTCTGCTATGGACATCCGGTCTTCCAGCAGCCTAAGGAGGAAAATCTTCAAATACAATATCCTCTTGAATCCAAAACCTCAGGAAATTGAAAACGGCACAACCCTACTGTAATCACACATACATTACAATACAGTCACAACAAATCTATTGGATCATCCATGCCCGAGTATTCAGTATCAGAAGAAAAAGAGATGAAAAGAGAGTTGACTGTCATTAAACAAGAAGTCTCAAATGGAAATACATAACCAAAGAACCAGAGGCTTCATTAAAATTTTACAAATCAGGAGTGTAGCTCAACCATCCACCCTAACAAAATATCAAAACTGAGTATTTATACTCAGAAACTCTTTCCACCACCAGGAGTGTGACCTGGCCACTACAATCAAAGCTTTGATTCTGCATCTTCTTTTGGCAATTTGTACATGCATTCTTCTGTCAGACGCTAGTTTGGATCAGTATGGGCTTTGCAGGAAAATATGTTGATAAGGGAAATTTGGGCTGACAATCTACTTCCACGGCCAGTTAATCCATGCTTTCTATTTATGTGGTGAAACGAGGTTTCAACCACCTTCCCCATTTCCATTAACTACTTTCATCAGGATCAGGATGAGGCCTGACACTGATGAATGCTCCAGGTAGTTTTCGCAATTTATTCAATTCAATCTCGATGCCTCGAGGCCACGTAGATCCATTGTTGAGAACAATACAAGTGTTTTCGGCCTTGGGTGCAACTCCTTTCCATCACTTCACACAATCTTGGGCCATGAACTCATTCTTATCCCACATGAAATTTTGGGATTTCACATTTCGGGAGTTTTCACTCCCCTTGATTTCCAATGTTCTGATGCTCGAAATCGCAAAACGACCCATCTGGATCAACGGTCATATTAGCTTTGAATATGAAGGCCATGATCACCTCCTCGAACAACCTTACCACCTGCTGCTTAATGGGAACTTATCTCTCTTTATGGCCATGCTTCTCATATGACCCTGGGATGTGATCGTAGGCCAAATTCCCAGGCGTTTCAGGATTTCGTGTTTTGTGAGTTTGAACTGTGTTCCATACTGAAAACTCCAAGTCACAAAATCAAAATCACTCAGATCGAGTGACACACGTCCCTTTACATCGGACATCCTAGATGAATATCAGCATTTCGGGACCTCAAACTTTTGGCATTTCGGGACCTCGGACTTTCATCATTTCGGGAACTCGGGAAATCTGTGCATTTTTCACTTCATCTTTCTCAAAATGACTTCCTCCATGGTTCGGATCTAGAAAAGGAGGATATACATGCAAAAATTGCAGACTAAGGTAGAAGCCACAAGCCCATAAGACTCTGACAAGTTTATGTGATAACATTTGGCTCCACAGGGGATGGCATGCTCCCTGGGAGTTGCCAAGAATAAGTAGTTCCAGTGCCTTTGCTTTGGGTTATGGAGTCTCCTACTAAAAAATAAATAAGCATAAAATAGGAATGGTATTCACAATGGTGGGACGTCGACTGCGGCTTTAAACAAAAAATGTTTTTAGGAAGTGCCCATTTACAGGGCTACCAACAATTTCGTCACCCTCCAAATTCTGCAACCTGTAACTGTTGTTTGGAAATGCCTCGGAAATCTTGAAGGGACTGATCCAAAGGGCTTCAAATTTACCATGTTTTCCTTTGTCTTTTCTAGGTGCGTCTCATTTGAGTACTAGATCCCCTACCTGGAAATTTTCCTTACTTCTCTTCCTGTCAAAGGCCTACTTGATTTTCTACTAACGGTCATGCGCTCTGTCCATTACCTGCTTTGTAGTCTGTTGGAATTCTACCGGCCGATTAATTCTTCTTATCATATCGTTGGGTTTTCCATGGCAGTATTGGAATAATTTCGCCACAGGCAGGGTGAGCTGAGAAGGAAATACTGCTTCAGTCCCATATACAAGTTGGAAAGGAGAGATGCCCAGGGACCTCTTGGTTGAAACTCTATCATCCCACAAAGAAAATTTGAGCTTTAAATCCCATGCTTTCTTGTTGTCCTCTAGCAATGTTTTGATAATATTTATAAGGATCTTGTTAGAGGACTCTGGCAATCCATTTCCTTGGGGGTAATAGGAGGTAGAGTGGATCAATGTAATTTTGAACTGCTCACAAAACTTGATCAATGGTTCATCTTTGAAAGATGCATCGTTATCAGTGATTATTCTGTTCGAACAACCAAACCTTGCCAGAATATCTTCAAGAAAACCAATTATTACTCTGTGAGAAGCACTCCTTGTGGGGATAGCTTCTATCCACTTGGTGAAATAATCTATTGTAGATAAGATCCACCTGTGCCGACCACTTGAAGGAGGATGAATCTCCCCAATAAATTTGAGCCCCCACTGCTGAAAGGGTCTTGAAGTTACCATAGGCTTCAATGGCATAGACTTGAGCTGCTGCTTCCCAGCGAATTTTTGACATTTGATACAAGCCCTGATTTTTTCATAGACATTAGTGAATAGAGTAGGCCAGAAGTACCTAGCCCTAAGAATCTTGTAGGTTGTGGTTATCCAGAAATGATGTCCCACACACAAGTTGTCATGAAAATCAAACATAATCGTTTGGGCCTCCTATGGGTCTAAACATCTCAGAAGAACACCCAGAGGGTCTTTCCAATACAAGACCTGGTCAATAAGGAAATATCTAATTGCTTTGAGCTTTAAATCTCTTGCCTTGCTTTTTACCATACCATCAGGGGGATTTAACTCTTGCAAGAAATATATAATGTATTTGTACGAGGTGCATTCTACCAATGGAGGGTTGTCCTGAGAACCTTTATTAGACAAATCAACTTGTTGATTTTTTGAGCAAGTGTTGATGAAGTTAACCCCCAAAGCTTTACAATTATAGTCATCCAATAACTTGGCTAAACCTTGGCCTTTAACTAGTTTTGGTAGGCTTTATTTCCAGATCAAATTCAATGATTTTGGCAATCTAATTGCTCCTTCTTCCATCTAAGTCAGGATTAATGAGAATATCCTTCACAGAAGCTGAAGGAACATATGCAATGATTTTTGAATGCAGAACATAGACCCTGAAAGATTTGAGGGATTTCACCAAAGCATAGGCCTGCTTCTCCATGATGTCATATCTGACCTATGCATCTCTTAGTGCTTTGCTGAAAAAAGAAATAGGCTGCTCCAACCCTGCATCATTCTTTTGTAGTAAATCATTCTTTTGGAGTAAAACAGCTGCCACTATATCAAATAAAGCAAAGGAAAAAATCAGAAAATCCTTGGAATATTCCGGACTGATAAGCACAGGTGCCTCAGTCAGTTCCTTCTTGATTTGGTCGAAATAATTCCTGGACTCAGCAGTCCATTTTACTTCATTCCCCCTCCTGAGCATGGTTGTAATATGCTTCACCAATTCAGAAAAATTTGAAACAAACCTTCTCAGAAAATTAATTTTGCCCCAGAAACACTGAACCTCCTTCCTAAACCTAGGAAGTGATAAGGTTTGAATAGCTTCTACCTTGCTCGAATCAATTTCGACCCCCTCAATTGATACAATGTGTCCCAACAATTTTCCCTCTTTCATGGCAAACAAAGAATTCTTGGGATTTAGGGAGAGACCAAACCTTCTGCATTTCAAAAATACTTTCCTCAGATGAAAGCAATGTTCTTTATTAGATCTGGAAACGACTGTTATGTCATCCAAATAGATGACCACAAATTTATCCCTTTCCCCAACGAAGGTGATGTCCATAGCTCACTGGAAGGTTGCTCCTGCATTCATCGATCCAAAGGGCATTTTTGCATACATGAATGTGCCCCAAGGAGTGGTGAAAGTTGTATTTTCTTTGTCTTCAAGTAGGACAGAGATATGATTGTAGCCAGAAAATCCATCAATCATGGAAATCATGGATGCACCTGTCACCCTCTGCAAAATGTGTTCCATCTTTGGCAAACGGTAATTATCATTCTTGGAGCTTCTGTTCAAGTTCCTGAAATCGACAAACGGTCTGATTTCCCCATTATTCTTCCTTACTAGGACCAAGTTGGCCACCCACTTAGAATATCTCAAAGGGACAATGATTTGGGCGTCTAGCAACTTCTTTACTTCCCTTTCCATAATAGGCAAAAACATAGGATTTATTTTTCTTAATTTCTGCCTAAATGGTTTGGCCTCCTTCTTCAATGGGATATTATGCTCAATAAAGCTGGTGTCATATGTTCTGAGGTCTTCATAGGTCCAAGCAAACACATCATCAAATTCTCTGAATAACTGAGCATACTCGGCCCTTTTCTCCCTTGACAAGCTACTCAACAACTTGACAAACTTTGGCTCCTTCTCTATACCAATATTGCATTCAACCACGTTTCCTTCATTATGGAAGACTTTACCCTTTACTTCCACATCGTTCTTCTCAAGTAGTATTTCCAAAGGAACTAGTCCCTTTGGGATGTGATTGTTGGGAAACTGAACGATATGATGATTAGCAATTTTCTTCATAAAAGAATCATCGTGAGGATTTATTTCAACTTCAGGATCTTGATCAATGTGTAATGCAGAAAAATCATCAATGGTATCTAGGAAACTTTTGATCTCAAGATCATCTTCAAACACTTTCCAATGTTTGACATTGTCAGGTATAGAGGGTCTATATTTCACTTCTACATCATAACTGAGCTTAAGAGGCCAAGGGATTCTGAAATTGCTTTTTGAAACATCTAGAGAATCGACCATGGAATTATCATCTCTTGGAACAAATGAAATGTTAAAAGCCAAGAAAAAACTATCAAATATATCCCATACTTCATTTATGTAACTCCTCAACCTCGGGTGTTTGGCCTGATAAATATTTCTAATCTGATGGACAATTAACTCAGCATCCCCAAACACCACTATCTCTTTGATTCCCATATCTTTTGCAGCCCTCAAACCCAAGACAAGAGCTTCATATTCCACCACATTATTGGTAGCTTCAAATTATAACTTGTATGACAGAGATATAATTTCTTGAACAGGAGAAACAAATACCACACTGGCACCAAGACCTTCTCTAGACAAGGCTCCATCAAAGAAAATTTTCTAGACAAAGTTAATCAGAGGGGAATCTTTAGAGAGAGTAATGGGTTGCTTTATAATTTCAAGAGGAGGCTCAAGGGTATCAGTGATTTGTAATAAGTTGGATCCCAAATCAGTATCAAGTGAAAAAATAGGATAGTTGGTGGGGTCAGCTTTGTCACTAATAATATAAGCCAACTGAGCTTCTCTGTATAGTCTTCTATGTTCCCCCCCAAACACAGGAATAGTAGCATATGTGAGGTCCATTTGCAAGGTTCCCCCAAGTATTTTTATCCAATATCTTGACAATAGCATGCCGAAATTGGGGGGGAACATCAGCTACCATAATATCCATGACCATACTTTTCATGGGAAATTGGAACAAGGTCACAACTAGATCTTTTATGACCCCAAGACATTGCACCTTCCTGGAATCAAAGGAATACAATTCATGGTATGCTTTTTTGATTTCCAGTCCTAGTTCATCCATGATATTTTTGGGCATGAGGTTATGAGAGTCCCCTGAATCCATCAGAAAATTATGCAGTACCTTGTCGTGTATGTTCAGTGATATGTAGAAGGGAGGGTATGAATCGTGTCTATCTTCTACCATGGGACCTAAGATGATTGTTGGCTTTTCATCTTGCAAATTGATTGAGTCTGTGGGATGATTCAAGGGTTCATGAAACAACAACTTAGATAGGGATCTCTTAAAGTCTTCATGCTTGACCAACTCTGAAAGGGGAACAAGAATCCTAATATTCTAAATTTCATGCTCAAAGTTAAAATAGGAGGGGGGCTTCAGAATTTATTTTACCTTTGGGGTAGAATATTTGTCTACTGGTGGGGGTTTCTATTTTTTCCTCTCCTTTCTACTACTTGCTACATATTCAATGGGATTTTATGCTCTGGTAGACCGATCAGGAACATCAGGCCTTTATCCTTTCTTCTTGGACCAGAGGTTGTATCTATTTGGGTTGTTGTTGGCCTTATCCCCCTTGCTCAACTCGTTTAATTGGATATCCATGAGAGACTCCTTGTACGCTTCTTGAGTTAAGTGAGGAGAAGGAGATGCGTCTTCAAGACAGTGGATTTCTGGGTCAAGGTCTTCTTCCTCCCCACCGTCATCTGCAACAAGGTTTTTTTGAAGAGGGGTCTGGATTTTATGATCATCTATATCTATGTTCTGAGGTTCTCTTTGCATAATATGAGGAGCATTGTTATTCGGCCTCCTAAAGTTGCCTCTGTTATTAACATTTTGAGGATTTATGTATATCTGCTTCCCCTCTAATTCCAACCTTTCCATTCTAGCCGAAAGTGATTTTAGTAACTTGGTTACTTCATCCAGTTTAGGGGGGAAGGCAGGGGAACTGGAAGTTGAGGCTTTAGCTCTTCCCCTTCCTCTGTCTCTATCAGCCTTATTCCTGATTTGATCAACTGTCAATATGTTAGACTCTACTTCCAGGGATGCATCTTGCATATGAGCTAAGGAGGTAGATCTTCTCTCTCTTAACAGGAGGCAGAAATCAGGGTCAAAAGCACTAGCATAGGTAATTTTGGCAGAGGCCTCTGTAGGATTTATCTCAGTAGGGATCTTATTGTACATTTTGTTGAATCTTTTGAAGAAGTTACAGACAGACTCTCCCTCTTTTCTCTTTAGGGACCCAAACTCTATGATATAATACATGAAGTCCTTTTTATCTCCCCATTGTCTCAAGAAGACATCGTCTAAAGCTTCAATCCCAGCAATGAATCCAGAGGCCAGGGCCCTAAACCACTTTCTGGCTTCTTCGTGAAGATTGTGGAAGAAAATTTTCATCCACACATGTTCATCTACTATGACATATTTATCAGCATAACTATAGAAAGTTGCAAGGTTCTCTTCTGTAGTTATATCTCCCTCCCCTGTAAACTCAGGTAGCTACTTAAGATAGCCACCAGTTGGTAGGGCATTAAGAGGCTGAGGCAGAATGAGAGGGGC
>CBVK0100804670.1:0-10301 GCA_900067695.1 Picea abies
CGTCCATGCGATTTAGGTACTTGTATTTTTCCAATGCTGAGGTGGGTTCTGCTTCTATTACCATGATTATCTGGTACAATCCTTTACCCTTGAGATGGATTATAATTCTTGTCTTCCATTCGAAACAATTATATGGCATTAGAATGACAGATGCGGGAAATCCCATCTTTCTTGCTGCTTTATTCCATCTTCAGTACCTGCAAAAGAGTGTTGGTAATGATCCTTGCTAGCAGCCTGTGGGATCTGATACCATGTAGATTTTTTGATATAACTACACAGAAGATCTAGATAATAATGAATCATATAGAGCATGAAATGGTGTGAAGAGAAGAGACAAAAAAAATGGAGGAAATAATTTTTATTAACCGAATGAGAAAAATGAAACAATACAAGTGATATACTCTATATCACACAACCAACTCTCCATAGTGGTCAACTAATTCACATTAGGAGTGTTCTAGAGATATATGACACACATTGGCAGTCACTGGAATCAACCACACATAGTCCTAGTTAACTAACCATGCGGTTGTTAATTAACTAGTCAAACCAAAGTGAAATGAGGAGAAGATCACTCACTTGGTGATAAAACCAATGTTGACATGCAAAACTTCACTCAACTAGTCTAATTGAACGATAATTGAGAATTGAATGGAGGGTATGTGGCACCCTTGTCTAGGGGAGAATTAATTGAGAATTGAATGGAGGGTATGTGGCACCCTTGTCTAGGGGAGAATATTCTCAATGGAGGGAGAATATATCAAACTGATGGACCCTCAACATAGGCAAATAAACTTAGGAAAAAGAAATAAAAAGAAAATCCTAGGTGTATGTAATATCTCCAACAGAGAGATTATCCATTCCAAAGTCTCTAAACAAGGCATTATTGGGTCCTTATAACAACATAATGAAGATGAATATTGATAAATACCAGATCATCAACATTCCTCATTTGAGGGTCACTTGGAGGGATGACATCGGGCTAATATTCATCATGAATTCTCTTGTTAATCTCTCCCCATCTTGGAAAAGGAATTTGGGGACTAACCTGTGGGTATGTATCCTTATAGAATAGTCTCACAAGCTCAATATCTGATCTGGGTAACTAAATAACATGGATAAATTGTTCGTGAGTTGATTCCATATTTGTATCTACAAGTTATATGGTTTTAGTGATGGGATTTTTTCCCTTGGGGAGATTTCTTAGGGGTCATATAAGAAGACTTTATTGGAGGAATCATTTTTGAAAAAATAAAAATAGACTTGATATTACAAAACTAATTTTCCTAATTTGCATAGAATTTAACAGTTTCAAATGTATTGGAAGAAAAATAATGTTTTTCTTTAAAACAGAGCAAATTCTTTCTAGCTTTCAAAATTGATGTAAATAAATTTTCGTTAATTTTAGAAGACTTGAAATAAGGGTTTCTTGAAAAATACCTGAGTGATGCAATTAAAATTTTTCTACACAAGAAATTAAAATAGTGTTAGAGCTTTCTCAAAATTAAAAAATCAATCCACTACCCAAAAATTGCGATAAGAATGCCAAATATCAAGAATTGGGTGCAACACTCTAATAGTGTAAATACACTATGCATTGAAGAAAGAAATTCAGATAATTTCTAACGATAACATGAGGTACAAATTCACTTAGACAAGCAAAGCTTGAATTAAGCCTAACAAATGCAAATTCGGTGAAATTGATTGATTTTTAGGAACATGATGAAATCTTAATTATGATGACTTAAACAATGCACAATAATATCAGATTTTGTAATATTTCCTAAATTTAATCCAATGGGACATTCTATCCACCAATTTCTAGGAATTTAATGGTGATTTGATATGTTTAAACGATCATCAGAGTGAGTTTTGTAATATTTCCTAAATTTAATCCAATGGGACATTCTATCCACCAATTTCTAGGAATTTAATGGTGATTTGATATGTTTAAACGATCATCAGAGTGAGGTTCAGACTTTGGATTGGAGCAATGTTGACACTTTTGGTTTTGGGTGTAAGTTACAAAAATGCACAATGCATACGAGTTAACATTTTTAATTGAGCCCCTTTCTCACTATTTGAGTTGTTTCTTTGGCTTTATTTGAAATTCCAACCCGATTCCTCAGGTGAGCCCTTTATAACTAGTTTGAAGTATTTCCTTGGATGATTTCAAAGATTGGGTTTGATTCCTCAAATCAGGCCCCCTTTTCACTACTTGAACTCTTTCCTTGGTTGATTTCAAGATCAAGTATGAATCCTCAATCAGGTCCCTTTGTCAATGTTTGAGATGCTTCCTTGGCCAATTTCAATATCAAGACCGATTCCTCAATCGATCCTCCTTACCACAGTTCAATTTGTTACATGGGAATGATTTCAAGGATCGAGCTTGTTTCCTAAAAAAGAACCCCCATAATCAAAGTTTGAATATGTTCAAATGCATCCAGATTCAAAGGCAAATGAAGATTCATACTCCAAACAAATAGGTGGCACTATGAAGAGAAGGCACTTGGCAAGGAATATCCATGTGGGTAGAGTAATAGTTTCAATATGGAACTTGCATGCACAACCCTAATTTTGTGGGATTAAAAGAGAGTGGTGGCCCCAAAGTATGAGTTAATGAAAATTTCAGTTAGCAGCCACAAATTGAAGGATTAATAGAGAGTGGTGGCCCCAAAGATGCTTTCTGAACTAAATAACGGGTATGCCTTTTCCCCAATGGCGTATAATTAGGAGAATTTTCTCTTTTACACTAGAGTTTTTCATTTGAGAATTCAATTTTTTTTGGGATGAAGAGGGTGAAACAAATATAGAGTTCATCTAGAAATTGAATATTTTCCTGGAGCATCATAATTTTGCAACATCAAATGTCTCTCTCCCCCTTTGTCTTCTCATATCCTTCATCCTCATTCTTAATGTAAGGATTTTCTAATTAGTAGGCTTTGTAGAGGGAAGAAAGAAGGTATAGGAAAATGATTCTATAATCCCAACCCCCGATTCATTCTTTGACTATAGAATAGATGTTTAATATCTAAGAATTATATAGTCCCCAACATTAGAAATCATGTTTGATCAATGAATTATTGGATTTCTTTTGAAATCAAGGCCAATTTTGTTGCCACTGGTCAATAATAAATTCAGGCAAGTTATGTTGGTTTTTCCTCTTCATTCTCTATCTTATATAATTTTGAATAAGTTAATGGAATTATGCTTGTCTTTCCCATTGGTTTTCTATCTGATGAATGTGTGCTAGGAAAGTACTTCTACCTCCTCCTTTGCCCATATTTGTTCTTTTTTGAGTTATTTTCCAAGTTGAAATAGATAATTGTGGTGCCTCATTTTAGAATATCATTCCTATGGATGAATCTTGTTAAACCCCCCTTGCTAGCTGACCCTTTTTTTAATTTCCTCCAAACCAAATTTCAACATCATATTCCTATTTGAATTAAATAGCAGAGATCGACTCCATGCACAATTTTTCTCTATTATAAATCAAATATGAGCTTCATATGTTTAATAAGTTTTCCTTGGGTGACAGACAAGGACTCTTGCCTTAGGAAATATCGAGGGTATCCCCCCTTTGTCTTGAGAATTAGCTCAAAGGCCTAAAGTGGCACAAGAAGGTGCATCCTGCACACTATGCCCCGGTATTTGGCTCCTTTGTGAGAGATAGGGGACATCCTAGGGAGAAACAATGACTGCCAAATATGATAAAGGGAAAGCCCAAGACCCATATCATATAAAGGTGAAGTCGAGGTTGGGAGTGGGAGTCATTGCTTCAAAAATTAAGGGTAAAGATAAAAATTTGAGCCTAGAAACTCAAGGGTAGAATATATCATAAGATATGATTGGAATATTGTAGCTCGGAGAAAAGTTTTTTGATCTACTTAATGAGGAAATAGTGATGAAAGAAAAGTATTTGATATCTCTCAGACTTCAAAAATGGATATCCCACTAACATCTAATGCAAGGTTGGAGATGGGAATGGAATAGATTGTAATTATGCATGATTCTTTAGGTATTGGTTAGTTCAATGATCCTTTCCCTAATCCAAATTCTTCGGCTCCATATGATGTTTTTAATTTACTAGTGAAAAGTTCTCATCCCAAGCTAGGATATGAGGTAAAAGACAATAAGTTGTGAGGCCACCCATAGGGTACAATTAGGTCAAGATTAAACCACCCCCCCCTCTATATTTTTTTTTAAACCCTAACTAGCCCCTATGTCTAAAGTCATAACATCCACTACATTCCATTGATGCCCCCCTTTGTCTAACCTTGATACCCTAAGACAATCCTTTGATATTGAGATAGACCCTAAGTTTTTAGGGGTAGAGGGGGAGTTTTCCTTCATAGAGATCAATGTAGAGAAGGTGAAAATGACAAATAACCATGGCCTTGATATTCGTAGTGCAATTCATGTGAACCCTAATCCTTCCTAGCCTATACCTATAGACCCTCAAAATCATGGGGAAGCTTTTGAGACAGGAAACAATAAATATACAGTGAATGACTTATTCAAGAAGTCACCATGTGATCCCATTATTAAAAACCTCCAAGAGATCAATTGATATCATTGAAAATTCATGTGGAACTTAAATATGCTTGGGATAGGTGGAAGGAGGGATTGGTTTATATTTAGGACATATATCCAATCTCATAACTCTAGGAAGGAATTCCTTCCTAGATTTGGCACATAAAAAAGTGGAGAAAGATTCTCTTAACTAAGAAACAACATAGAATAAAAGGAGGCCTTAGAGTAAGGAGGCCTTAGAGTGGGTTCGACCCGTAGAAAGTTTAAACCATGGTGTATCTCTCCTTAAACATTAGGGGACTAGGCCCATACCATAAGAAAAAAGTTCTTATAATGAATGATAAATTTACATAAACTAGACATTCTACTTATCTAAGAGACTATTTTTGAGGGAGAGGAAATAAAGGAAACACTTTATGCTTTTATGAAAATCTAGCATTTCTTAGCCTTATATTCCAATGGTAGATTATGGGTTGTGATGATAGATTATGGGTTGTGATGATTGGATGGAATAATTATTATAGTTACTAAACTCATCTTTGATTCCCACAGGTATATGTACTGAATTACATTTTATGGAGATAGGAAAGGAATATTATATAGTTAATATATATGGTTCATATGTTGGTAGGAAAGTTATTGGAATGAATTTTGTAAGGATTCCCTACAAAAACAAAATGTAAACATTGGGCCTGATCTTAAGTTTTGTCACCAGAAGAGATGAAGTATGGGGGGAAGAAATACGGATGGAGAATTTTGTAGAATATTTCCTTCATAAAATTGAAGTTGATCTCTATGATGTGGAACCTATTATACTAATTTCAACCTAAAGGAATTTCATATTGGGATAAGAGATCATTTCTAAAGAACTTGATATGTTTTTAGTTCCCAAGGCGATTATGATTGGATCAAATGGAATTATATCATGGGTTTCTATCGGGAGGCCTCTAATCATTCACCTATTATGCTATAGATATATAAAAATGATTAGACCCTTCAAATTTAATCCATCTTAATTATCAAAAACATATTTTGCAAAGTTGGTTAAGGAATAATGGAGGCATTTCAACCCTCCCAATCTATAATTTGAAATGCTTCAGTTCTTTGAAAACCTTAAAAGAGTTCATAAATTATAACCCATTCTAAGAAAAAATATTTGAACTCCTGACAATATTTGAAATAAGTTGAATCCAAAATAAATCAGTTATATGAACAAAACAATGTTGGGGTGTTATTTGAAGAAGAAAAGGTTAAGATAAAGAAGTTAGAGGGAAACAAAAGTAAAATGATGGATTGAGAAGAATCTAAATGGAGGATGAAAAACAAATCCATATGGTTGGCCTATGGAGATGAAAATAGAAAATTCTTCAAAAATTATTATGCTAATGAAGAAAGAATATAAACACAATCTAGGAGATGGAAAGGGAAGATGGAAGAAGTGTGAGATAACATAGCCAAGATATTAAATCTTATCTCATTTTTCCAAGGTTTATTGAAGATAAAACAAATGAATATCTGATGACTAAGATATCTAAGGAAGAATTGAATGTTGTAGTGGAATCCTTCCAAAATGTCGATAAGATCCCTTGCCTAGATGGATGGAACATTAAATTTTATATGGGTTCTATATGATTTATTAGAACATGGTTTTCTCAAAGTTGCAGAATAATATAGAAATTTTGTTAAAGTTTTGGGTACACCAAACTCTACCTCCAATGCATTGATCCTAAATAAAGATTTCCCTTTGATATGATAAGGATTTTAAACACATTTCTCTATATAAATCAATATATAAGATCATTGCAAATATTTTTGTTAGGAGGCTAAAGAAGGTATATTCAGAGTCCATTTCCCATTAACAATTTGGTTTTCTTTGTAATAGGTATATTCATGATGAAATTGGAGTGGCCTAGGAAGAGTTGAATGTAACCAAATTAAAGTTAAGAAGCTTAATGTTATGGTATTTAATCTTGACTTGTCCAAAGCATATAGTCGTGTCTACTGGCTATAGTGAGACTAATTCTATTCATATTGATATGTGTCCTTCTATGGTTAGTTGCATCCTTGGATGTCTCTCTTTGATTCCCTTTTTAGTATTGATCAATGGTTCCACTTCTAGTTTCTTTAAACCAGCAAGGGCACTAAGGCAAGGTTGTCCCTTGTCCCCTCTCTTTTATCTACTTGCAACTGAAGGACTTAGTAGAGAAATGAATGCAAATGAGAGTAGTGGTAACATAAAATGCATCAAATTGGGGAGAACCTTATCTCTATCCCACTTGTTATTCGTGGATCTATCTCTATCCCACTTGTTATTCATGGATCATGTATTGTTGTTTGGGAATGAGTCTCTCAAGGAGGTTGTGAAAGTCAAAGAGATTTTAGATTTATATTGTATAGCAATATGTATGGAAGTCAATTCTCAGAAATATTCCATCTCTTTTAATGGGCTCACTCATGATCAAGAAAGGGATATTATAAGTGTTTTACCATATATTAACATTTCTTTTGTTATGGATTTCAAATAACTAGGGTTATTGAAACCTAACAATTATGTCTATAGTCGAGATTGGATTTGGTTACATCAAAAAATTGGGAAGAGAATAACTACATGGTGTAATACAATACTATCAAAAGGAGGTAGATTGAACTTATTCAAATTAGTTCTTGAAGACATACCTGTGTATTGGCATTCTATGGTCAACATCCATGTTGGCATGATATCGAATATTATAAAAAAATTGTTTTAAGGTTTATGAACATGAAAACAAGAGGAGAGTATTGATTTAGATAAATGGAAAATGATTACTAGGCCAAAATATGCAAGAGGTTGTCTAAAATAGTTCATTAGTTTGGTAAATATCTAGCAACCAAGAGTTTATGAAGACTTCTCAATCATGAGGGTTTATGCCAAAAGGTATTTTTTAATAAGTACTTAGATCCATTTGATTTTTAAGAATGAGTTAGGTTACTTGTTAAATCTATCTCAAATGTTTCCATCATTTGAAAATCTTTGGTTTTATATTTGCCTTTCCTAGAAATTAGTTATCCTAGAAGGTTGAAAATGATGGGAAGGTAAGGGTGGGTGTTGATCCATGGGTGGGTTATGTTGGTAATTACCAACTTCCTTAACCTTTTTTGGCTTCATTACAAATGCATACTATATTCTCTCTACTTAATGCAATATCTTCTTTATCTACACTTATGTTCCATCAAGTGTGGAAAATGAATGGAATATTGTGTCTAAAAGGTCTTGATTCTAGCAATTGGAATGCCTTGGTTCAAATATTGTTGCAGAGTGCAATAAGGATTAGGGAAGAAGAAGATTCCTTGGTATGGTCTAAAAATATGTCCTCTAGCCATTATTCAGAAAGACTCTACTATAAGGCTATGTTACATGAGGTGGAATATGGAGGTGTTGATTGGTGGTGGAATCCAGTTTGGAAGGTAAAATCTCCATTAAAAACAAGAATTTTTATGTTGATTTCTTTGGATAGAAAAGTTCTTACTTGGGAAGTATTGGATAGGAAAGAATGGAAAGGCCTAGGAATATGTGTACTAAGTAAAATAAAGGGGAATCTATTGATAACCATTTGGTTTAGTTCCCTTTCACTAAAGAGGTTTGGTCTAATTCACTTACTTTATCTAGAAGGAAGGAGGTTTGGCAGGGTGCTTCACTTGTAGATTGTATGCAAAGCTAATATGATGAGTCATTACTTAAGAAACATATGGCTATGCAAATAAATATCATAGGACATGTGGCTAGAAATGAATGATTAACTATTCCAAAACATGGAAATACCCACTCCCCTTTCATGTTTTCCATCAAGTAAATTCACATACGATAGTATTTGGTCTAGAAAGATAAATCTCCCAAGCAAGTGACATAATTAGTGGTGGATAAATCTTAATATTGGGATCTTTTTGATGAGGCCTATTAAGGTGACTTGGGGATTTTTGGTGTTGGTGAAGTGATATACTTCTTATATTCACATAAGTTAAGCTTGAGGGTAGGTTCAGAACAAGGTACAAATAATTTGGTAGAATTGAATGCTCTAGCATTGTTGATGAGACTAGTAATTTAAAAAGGTATAACACAAATTCAAATCTTTGGAAACTCAAATTTGGTCATTGAGTGAGACTAGTAATTTAAAAAGGTATAACACAAATTCAAATCTTTGGAAACTCAAATTTGGTCATTGAGTGGGTGAAGGGATTCATAGGCATGCAAAATTTTGGTTCGTGAATTTGTTAGAAATATTTTTTTCATCTATTTATTATGCACATATATACAAAGATTTGACTAGAAAAGCAGGTGATTAGTCTAAGAAAGCCTTGGAGATGGCTATTGGATACGTGGAAATATCATAAGAGAATGTTGGATTTATTTGCAGCTGCAATATTCCACTCCATATATTACTTCTCTCTTAAACGTTGAACTCATTTTGGGACAATCTAGTGCTATTTGTTATTTTTAGCATGTTTATGATTTTTGTTTTCTATATATTGGTGACTATAGCTTGATGGGGGTATATAAAACATTTAAAAAAAAAATATGATATACAAGAAGGAATATATGTCCTTTCACTATTTCTCTTTTTTGAAACTTGTTGATCTTTCACGGAAATACAATCCTTTGACTCAATGTTGGAATGTGTTTTTGAGTGCCACTACACACATATAGAATGTACCTTTATGTTTCTATTTGAAATAAAAAGTTACTAGGAAGCCCAAGGGATGTTTCCCCACATTCATGGATCGAATCCTTACTAAACCCATTAACATATACTAGTGTGCTTCACCCAAGGGGATTCAAACTAGACACCCACTCGCATGGAACTAGCCAAATTCCTAGCAACCCCTTGGGCATTATTCTTTTTTCCAAGGAAAACCTTGTGGGATCCCTCCCACTTCTCTAAAATTTTCATATGGTGGGTATATTAACCATCAACATTGATTACAATGAATGAACCAACAAGGATCATCAACTAAGTCCTACAACAACACAGACAATCAATGCAAGGAATCAACCCTAGGATCTCTTGCATTAAGCCTACAACTCTCAACCCCTTGAGATAACCCATTGAGCTTCCATGTGTGTGTGTGTGTAACACCCAAGGGGAATGATCCAGATGGTATAGAGAATGAAATGAAACACACATAGAAATATAGCAGAGAGCACAATATTACAATGAAAACCTAACTTCTATTATTGAATAAAATAACAGAACATTGTAGAACACAAATTGACTAGAATGGTGGTAGCTTATCTCTAAAGAGAGAGAGATGGAGGCTACACTCATTCACCAAAAATATAATACAAGATGCCGAAAGGTTGACCTTTTAAAACAAAGCAAGAACCGTAAAGGTCCAAAACCCTAAACCAAGGAGGCAAAGCACCAAAAGGTGTTTTGAAAAGAAAAAAACATATTTTTGGGTGTTAATTTCTACATCAACTTTATGGGAACATAACTTGCACACAAAAATCTTCATTTGGTGTGCATAGTAGCTCATTGGGAATATCTAACCGAGGAAAAAAATAAAACAATATGGCCTAGCTAGGTCAACATCGCTTCAAGGGCCTCAAAATGGCCCCGAAAGTTTAGGACCTAGAAAATCCTAGAAAATCATAACAAAATAGCCTATATGGAGAACCATGTTGATTTAGTGGAAGAAGTGCGTGGCCACCAATATGTTGGGTATGTGTTATATTATTTGCATGTTTGTGGGAGGGTGTGTCATATTTGATGATTGGGTCTGATGATCCCATC
>CBVK0100804673.1:0-23073 GCA_900067695.1 Picea abies
TATAATCATAAGCTCAACATAAACCTGCAACACAAAAATGATTAAATGACTTAAACCTGTGATACAAGAAAATAAATGTCTAAGCCATTTAAATGAGCGTTGATGTGATGAAGTATTGTGATTCTTCAGAAGGTTCCTCCTTATATTCTGAATGACTCACCTCTCCCACACCCTACCTCTCCACTTTTCAACACATCTTCTAATTTTTCTTCTACGTGGCGTCACATAAGAAATTGTTCCCTCTATGTCGAATTTAAATAGGACATGGTCGTACCCTAAAGAGAATGGTTCTCCTCTCCATTAATATACACAGTCTCCAAGACAAAGATGATGTAAGCAATATGGACAACAACCAAACTGGTATATTGTGAGTTGTTACATGTTTGTAATTTCTAACCATGTCGGGCTTCCTTTCAAGGGACTCAATGTTTTAATTACAAGAATGTCTAAAAGTGGGGTTCACTCGCCTTGAGATTGTAGTTTTTGAACATATAGTATTTCTTATACTTTACTATGCACATTGTGCATTATAAGATATTAATCCACTATATTAACATCTTTTGAGCTCAGAAAAGCACCCAATAAAGAATGAATTCAAACTATCAGAACTACAAGCCTTGGTCACATTTTTAGAACCAAGATTTCCTTTTTATATCCAGGGTAATTCTAGCATATGGTTTTATGAACTTAGTGCATCATATTGGCATTAGTTTTTTCATCCCAACAAAGTCTAGATTCATCATTTAGATCAATAAGTTTTTCCTCTCAACATCATCATTTAGATCAATAAGTTTTTCCTCTCAACAAAGTCTAGATTCATCATTTAGATCAATAAGTTTTTCCTCTCAACAAAGTCTAGATTCATCTTCACACAATATTAGTAGGGTAAACTCTAAAAAATGGTATCTAATCCAATTAACTTAACTCTTGACTGTAATGTTTTTATGGCAATAACATACTACGTTCAAACAAATTTCCTCTGTCACAATTGACAAGGACTTGTTGGCGTTTGCAGCTTGGGTAAGTAATAAATAAGATTTTACAAAGTATATAATGTTTTCATCAAAATTCATTAGCATCTAACATGATATATAATGTTTTCACTAGAATTCATTAGAAGCTCACACAGTATATAATGTTCACGTAGTGAATTTAAAAGGCGTTTGTTACAACTAAAACATCATGTCATCATAACGTAATCATTAATTTTTTAAGATATGGTATTCTAATTTTTAGAAAAGTGATATTTTTGATTTTTTTTTTTATATATGTCTAAATATATTAGAATTTATGCCACCTTTGAAGATATGCTAATATAAACTTTAATGAGTTCACATGGTATATAATGTTTGAAGATATGCTAATTTTAACTTTTATTAGTTTACATGGTATATGATGTTTGTTTAATAAGTTCACATGGTATATAATGTTTGAAGATATGTTAATTTTAATTTTTATTAGTTTACATGGTATATAATGTTTGCTTGCATAGTTAATTTTAACTTTTATTAGTTTACATGGTATATAATGTTTGTTTAATAAGTTCACATAGTATATAATGTTTGAAGATATGTTAATTTTAACTTTTATTAGTTTACATGGTATATAATGTTTGCTTGCATAGTTAATTTAAAGGGATTTTATTACAACTATGTAGTAATGATGTAAATCATTAATTTTTTTTATGAGATGTTATTTTAACTTTTATAATGTTATATAAATTAATGATGTAAATTATTAATTTTTTTAGATATATTATTTAATTTTTTTATAATATTATATAATATTAATAAATTTAGATATTTAAATATTAAGAATTTGATAATGTTTTGATTAAAAATTCACTAAAATATATATAATTATAAAGAAAATATTTAAATATCAATTACAAATAAAAAATTATTGGAAAACATTATTAAAATCAAAACCTTGAGGTTATAATGTGAAATTTATTCTCAAATCTCTTATTTGCAACTCACAACACTCACCATTTGAGTTGACCTGCACAGATTAGGATTCTATTTTATATAAAATATCAATGACCTGCACAGATTAGGATTCTATTTTATATAAAATATCAAATCATTATAGAAGATAAATCATTATACAAGATTCCATTTAATATCAAATCATAATCCATAGGAAGTGATGAAAGAATAACAAAGGATTGAAAATTTATACTCCAATGTTTATTTTTTTATGTTAATTAAATTTTTAATATTTAAAGAAAAATATATATATATATATATATATATATATATATATTAAAAAAAAAAATTTATAATCCAAAATATTTAACCATTCAAACAAATCAATTTATTTTAAAAATCCATTTTATATCAAGCATGATCCATTGGGAGTGACGAGAGCATAGCAAAGCGCTGAACATTTATAAATTTGGTGGGGGAATCCAGCAATTTAAATCCATTTACATTCCCAACTGAGATCTACCTGGGGGCGGGCCACTGGACTGGAAGTCAATAAAATACTGTAAGCTGCGTCCGTCCAATTATTTTGACACTTCGATTTAAAATGGAGTTTATCGTTATGCTTAAAATGAATAAGTCTAACATTAATTCAAATATCTTGTGGCTTAGGTAGTTGGTCAATGTAGAATTTAGTCTATCTTAAAAGGTTTTTGTAACACCTTAATCTTCTTTAATTTAGATTCATGTAAAAAAGATAAATATATTCTATCCCATCACATACTCCTTGGGTTTGAATAAGTCTGAAGCTCCATTATTCTATACAGCATTAAACATTGTGTACTATCACATATACACAAAATATAATTAATTAATTAAATCTGCTTTGAATAAGTCCTAAGCTCAATTATTTTATACAACATTAAATATGGTGTGGGATTACATATACACAAATTATAATTAATTACTTGATAGATGGCTGATGATGTTGTTTAATTGTTTTACTTTTTTTTTTGTCACTTTTCATGACATAAATTTGGACGAAATTGTAATTTTTTTGTTGTTTAAATTGCATTTTTGAATGCATAAATAGATTTAGCATGCTGAAAATTCATTGAGGCATTCAAATATTACTCAGTCTTAGTCACTAAAATCTGCAGATCCAACAAGTTCTTCTGAGATTTTGAACAAAATTAAACCTAAAACGTTTAGACTATGACTATATAGATGGCCTCACATAGTTTTTAATAACAAAATGCATAGTGTTGCTATTGAAAAAGCCACCAAATATCATCTTTCCTTGTAAAACTAATTATAATTGTATTGACTGGAATATATTATATCAACACTTGGTTGCGTCAATTCTGATGCTTTTGATTTAATGGAGAAGGATTTTGATTAATCATGTAGAATAACACTACTGCTAATTCGTTCTTGGTGAACTTCGATGGGTATCAGTTGATTCTATTTACTCTTCATCTCTAGTAGCACTTATTAAAGTTGGTATTAATAATTTGATGGGTTATTATTATGCTAATCATTTTAATCATCATTTTTAATGACTAACGAACATGTTTTGTCATGCAATGAAATCATTATGAGTATATGAAATCATGTCCATTAAAAACTTCTTTATGATTAAAATCCCATTAAATATGATCATTTCCAATAAATTTACAAAGTAATTAAAATGTATTAAACAACCATAGAGAAAGCTATTAAAAGTGAAAACTTCTTAACGTTTTCAAAGGGTTCATATCTATTTGAAAATGATAATTTAAAAGTCATCTTTAAAAAAAAAAAATTGAAAACACTTACAAATATATTATATTTTTTTTTGAAAGGTTATACCTTTAACATTGAGATTCCTAACTCTTAATTTCTATTCCTAACTCTTAATTGCTTAATAAGCATTGTTTCTCAATGTTGTGTTATATAACAATGGTTGTACATTGTGAAAAGATTCAAGATTCATCACATTTGTGATTCACATTTAAAGACTAAAATTATATTTATTAATGTTGATTTTGTACCTTTCAAAACATTAAACCCATCACATAATTCACTCTTAAATAATCCTACCATCCTATAACATATTGAAATTTTAGGTGTCATTTAATAAAAGCTTTTGGGAAAAGTCTGTACATCATTTCATTTGTTATATTTTTCTCTACTCTTGGTTCTAGTAAAAACCAAAATAATTAACCATGAGTTATGTGTATAAATTGTAATGGAATTAGAAATTTATTAGCACAATTAATTATAAATGTGTTGTTCAATGACAATTTTGAAGAGAAAATTATAGACTTCAAGGGAATCCAATGAGGTCATCTCTCTTTCTTCATGTTCATGTATTTCATCTCTTTAAAGATATATAACATGTTGATTCATACATCTCTATTTCTTCACGTTCACATATATCATCTCTTTAAAGATATCTAACATGTTGAGTAATAATTATTTATTACAATGGTAATGATAATTTTTTAGCACATTAAGTGGTTTCTGGACCATTAATATGTAATTTTGGCATCTCAATTATAACAAATTGTATAATTATACTTAACTCACATATATCAACAATGTGCAACAATCCATGCACAGGTCAAACTCATTGTAAACATAATGGATAGTTCTTTTATAAAACTATGTTAATAATTTTCTTTAAAATAAAAATAAAAAATATTAAACTTACTTCAATTTAACTTTATTAATTAAATTATCATCGTTAAATCCTCACTCCTTTTCTCTCCAAAATGATTATTCATTTTTTCTTGATTCTATGCATGATATTTTATACTGTCAAATATTGAAAATGCCCCATAGTCCTCTTTCCCTCTACTTCATCTCAATTTCAAGATCAATGAAACTTATCCTTTGCAACACCAATGCTTGGAGTAACATTTTTTATGACTCACTAAATTTTGAAGAATGCTATGGAGAAGGTAACACAATTCTTATTATCATTAGATCTATGTATAAGGGGTTATGCTTTATTATCTATTCTATCACATTTTGTTTTTGCATCTTTTGAGAGATAAAGTGAACAATCAATATTCTCAATAATAATAATAATATATTAGTGATCTTAATTAATATTTTCATTTAACTTTGTGTTCATATGGAAGATCCATCATTGACATTTTAGCTTAGATGATAAATAATGGACACAATCATGCTAGATTTACATGTTTCCAATTTCTTATTTCTAATGAACTTTATAATGGGCATTGAGTAACATGGTTAAACATAATTGAAAAATACTCAAGAATCAAATCCAAGAAGATATTGTCATTTTTAATATTTTAAAATCTCTTCAAAGTAATCATATAACTAGTATATCCCTAAAGAGTAAATGAAAATGCCAAAGTAAATTAAGTATTCATAAAATATATATATATATATATATATATATATATATATATTAATAAAATTATTTTATTTAAAAATTAATAATGACTCAAACCATGACTTCTCAAAGCATGATAAAATTGTACATTTAGTAATAAAGTAGTACATTTTGATAAAAATAAATAAAAAAATATTGATAAACTAAGAGCTCTAAACAATTTTAATCACATATATATTAAATATGTAGAGACAATTTCTATACAAAAGATAATGACAAAAGTGATCGAAATACATCCAGATTTAATAATATTCTAATTAAAACATGAAGAGGACATCCCATACCACTTTCCACGGGCGAATAAAAAAAATGTATTCTATTGATTAGTGATATTGCTTCAAAAGAGACATTACCATTCAACTTTACTAAATTGAAAAAAAAAATTGAAACTTAACTAAATAAAAATTCACATTTACATTGTTTAAAAAAGCTTTACAACTTAACATTATTTTTCGTAGTTACCTTGTCTATATATTGTGGAGTTTTGCATTGGATTTAAGTCCAAATGAAATGGTTTTCCTCGTGACTTACAAATGGTCGTGTAACCTTTTATATGAAATACATTTCTATTACATTAAAAATATAAGATATTATTCATTCTTGTTAACAAAGATATAAGATATTATTCATTTATTTAAAAAAAGGACTATCATACAAGGAGGTCAATCATGTGAAATGGTTTATGTGATTTTTTCCGGATGGAGATCCTACCCAACATCTCGTTGAAGAGATCCTCTTTCGTGTACCAAAGAAAGTTGGTAAGGAGACTTGAATGCTTTGAAATATCTTGAATAAAGTAATTCAACTAATGCTATATGGTGTTTTTATGAAAGACTCAACTAGCATATGGACGTAGGGATGAATTTCCATGAGCTTTTAGATATACCTTAAGGAGATCGCTGCAACTATCATGCTGATGTTTATGTGGTGGTTGTTTCTTTGTGATGTTTATGTGATGGTTGTTTTTTTGGAAAGAAGAATATGGAGACTTTCATTTGACAACTTTGTTGGAAAGAAGAATATGGAGAATTTCACTTGACAACTTCATTGGAAAGAAGAATATGGAGACCCTCAGTGATAACTTTGTCGGCTATTGCATAGAAGTCTGTATTGTTGTTAGTCTCTTGAAGTCTTAAGGGTTCCATTGTCATAAATACTTCTTTAGAAGAAGGAAGTGAATGGGCGAGTGGGGATGTTACTAGTACGAGTTCCAAAGACAATATCAGGTTGGTTGACACATTGTCAGATTCATTTGGAAGTGAGAATCTTCACTCGGCCCAAGGCGGTGTACAATCCTCAATCTTTGTGTCTTCTTCTTTGAGTGTTGGCCACATAGTCATGAACCTACTTTGTATTTCCTCTATCTCATCAACCATCACTAGCTTCTCTCGTTGCAAGGTGTTTTGTTCGATCATTGCATCATCTAGTTGTACTTACAACTCTTGGTCCTCCCTCGACAACTAGATTTGTTATGTTTGCAACTACCAAAGCCCTAATTCATTACTCATGATGTAATGATGTCGGATCACATAAATCCAATACCGACTATTTATAATAGGTTGAGGACAATGCAAATCCTAGAGGCAATGGGAAAATATCGACTAGATAAGATACGGTAAATCCCAAAGGAGACAAGGAAAAATCAGATCAAATTGGACTATAGGGATGGCTTGCAAGTGCCAAATGGGTGTAGCAAGTTGCCATCTTGTTTTGATGGTGACAAAATGGGTAGAAAGAGGATAGATGGACAGTGGCTAGATGAGATATTAGAAAAAAACAAATTAATTAGTGGTGGTTCAAACAACTGGTTTGAACCAAGGACGAGTTCTAATAGTGAGGCACGACGAAAGTAGTGAGATTCAAGTGGAAAAAATACTAATGGATTCCTTGAGGTTGATATCACAAGAGGTTGAATCATAGAGAATATCAAGAGATAGGGGATAGTTGGATAGGTAAAATGACACGCGGTATTGGACCATAGGTTTTGAGTGGTTGAGAGGTTTTGGGCAAAAACTATCCCTATATACGTAGATGTCTTTGACATAATTACATTCAAAATTGCAAAAAATATTTATTATTAATTTTTATTGAAATAATGATTTATTTATTTAGTAGTTCATTAAAAATTAACAATATAATAAAAAAATTAGAAAAACAATATTTTATTTAAAATATGTTTTTAGAATTTATTTAGTATTACTTATTACTAATTATGTAAAAGTTGAATGAGTATATATCTTTCAAATTGAAATTAAAAATATCTTTTCAAATTTGGCCATTCACAACAACCATATTAATCTAACAACCACACTAATCTTATTACTTAATCATAATCATATAAATTACAATATATTTTTTCCAATTGGTAGGGTAGCTTTGTTTGATGAATGATTGTCATGGGCTGTCATATCAAGCCATTTCCATCAGGACTTGTTTTTTTTCCGAGTCAAAGTTATATTTCTTATATTTTTTTGAATTAAAATATGTTTTTAGAATATACATTTCATTTAGTGTTACTTATTACTAATCATTAATCATCTAAAAGTTGAATGAATATATATCTTTCAAATTAAAATTAAAAATATCTTTTCAAATTTGAGTATTCACAACAATCATACTAATTTAACAACCACGCTAATCTTATTCTTTAACCATAATCATATTAAGTACAATATATTTTTCCAATTGGTAAGGTAACTTTGTTTGTTGAATGATTGTCACCACCTTTCATATCAAGCCATTTCCATCAAGCCTTATTTTTTATCCTAATCAAAGTTATATTTTTTTGAATTAAAATATGTTTTTAGAATATACATTTCATTTTGTGTTATTTATTACTAATCATGTAAAAAGTTGAATGAATATATATTTTTCAAATTGAAATTAAAAATATGTTTTCAAAGTTGACCATTCACAACAATCATACTAATCTAACAACCACACTAATTTTATGAAGTACAATATTTTTTTGTCCAATTGATAAGGCAGCTTTGTTTGATGAATGATTATCACCAGCATTCATATCAAGCCATTTCCATTAAGCTTTGTTTTTTCTCTAGTCAAAATTATATTTATTATATTTTTTTGAATTAAAATATGTTTTGAGAATATATATCTCATTTAATGTTATAATCATATAAAAGTTAAATAAATATATATCTTTCGAATTAAAATTAAAAAATATCTTTTCAAAATCTACCATTCACAACAATCATACTAATCTTATTCTTTAACCATAATCATATAAAGTACAATATATTTTGTCCAATTGATAAGGTAGCTTTGTTTGATGAATGATTGTCACCAGCATTCACCATTCAGCCTTGTTTTTTTATGCTAGTCAAAGTTATATTTGTTATATTTTTAGAAAAATCTATAATTTAATGATCCTAAAATTGACCAAAATCCGAAAAAAAGTTCTCATCATAGAGCTACAACTCTAACTTCTAAGATATTTCCAATCAAATTTAGGACCAAATTTGACCACACTCCAAGTTCCAATGGCCAACATTTTTCTGTCCAATTGCAAGCTGCCTGCGTTTGATGGATATTGCCAATGATCGTCTTACGGTGCCATCATCTTCCTGTCCAATTGCTATCTGCCTGGGTTTGACGCCATCATCTTACTGTCCAATGGGCGGTAGTTGCCTAGGTTGGACAGATCATTTCCAACTATCATTGACTTGAGTTGAAGTAATTTAAAATTTAAATTTTTCTAATTTTTTTTTCAACAACAACCATTAGAATTTGATAACTAAATTGTTGATAATGTCATCTCAACAGGAATCTGAAATTTCACTATCCTTCTAAATTTCAACCCAAGTAATAAAAACATGAACCAAAAAAGTGGAAGGAAAATTCGAAAAAAAAACTAAAAACAACATGAACAAAAAAAGTGGAAGGAAAAAAACCTAGCAGGTTTCGAGTACGCCACGATGATCTCACGGCGCCATCATCTTACTCTGTAGCGTTAATTGTACTGATATAGAGTATAATATATTCTGCCCAATCGTTAGCTGCCTGGATTTGACCAAATTTAGAAAGGGATTGGAGTGTAAACCGTGAGAGGACCGGCGGACAAACCGGGCCTAATTCTTGTTTGCTGGTCTTATAAATCTTGGGCAGTGTGGAATCAATGGGAGCACAAACATACTCGTCTCATCTTATCTTCTCTCAAACATCCTCATCCTCATCTTCTCTTATTTAACCAACGAGCAAATCAGGATGTCTGCAGCATCTCATGAGGAAGCCGCAGCAACAGCAGCACAATTTGAACTGGATCCTTATCGTTTACATATGTATGGAGAAGCCGAGAAGCATACAACATGGAGGCATGGAGCTCCACCCTCTTATATTCAAGTCAACAAGTTGTTTGAAGAGGGCCGAACAAAGGTTTGTATTTGTATTTGCATTCTAAATCTGTAGTCTTCTACCGTTTAGTTCGTGAGGTTGATAAGATTTAACGGATGCAGTAACCATTTAGATCCATATGTGCAGGTATGGCCAAAAGGTTCCCTGGAAGAAACTGTTGAGAAGTTGGTAAAAACGTGGGAGATGGAATTGTCTCACAAGACAAATATACAAGACTTCAAAACAATTGACCCTCGCAGCTTCTCTCTGAGAGTTAACGGTAGTATTTCATATATATCAAGTCAAGTAACTAACATATATAGTATTTCATATGTCTGTGTGTGCGGTTAGATTTGACAAGTAATAATACAGGCGGGTGCCTTTCCGTGTAAGTGTGCGGTTAGATTTGACAAGTAATAATACAGGCGGGTGCCTTTCCGTGTAAATTGTGAATTTGCAGGAAGGCCTTCGTTATCAGGAAAAGAGACGCTGGATATTGGAAGCTACAATGCACTCCTCCAAACATCTTTGCCGGAGGAACTTCAATATTACAAGACGTCAGTGGAAACATTCGAGTCCTCTCATGATATATTTCGAACTTCGTTTCCCAGAGGTTTTGCTTGGGAAGTGGTTCAAGTGTATACAGGCCCCCCGCTCGTAACTTTCAAGTTCAGACACTGGGGTGTCATGGAAGGGCATTTCAAAGGCCATAAACCAACGGGAGAAACCGTGCAATTCATTGGAGTTGCTATTGCTAAGGTCATCTTCAACCTTAAATGTCTAATCAATTCTTAAAAAGTATTACAGAATCCTGCAACTCATGCAGCTGTTCAGTATTAAAGCCCATTTTAATGTGCTGTGATATTTTAAGAGATTACTAATGTCTACAGCCTGCACTGCATGGACTGACATGAGAGTTTGCAGTCATTTTGGTTTTTGGTTATAGTATTGGAGATTTATTATGGGCAGTGAAGAGTATTTAGTAACTGAATAGTTGTTAATGTTGTGCAGGTGGACGAGGGAATGAGGATTGTGGAATTGGAAGTGTACTACGACCCTGCAGAGCTTTGTGGGGGACTTTTGAGAGGACAAGTGGAGGAGAGTTATGGGGAGTATAAGAAAGGAACAGAGGGTTGCCCCTTTTACGCTGGAATATCTCACACCTCCATTTCCAAATAGGCAGAATTAGTCTACATGGAATAATTCTATTATATATCGTTCATTGCTTTTACTTCACTGTGTCCATAACAAAACGAGAACGTATGGATACTTTTATTGGTTAAATAATTATGGTGACAAAAATATTATTATTTTCAGTTTATACTTGACAAAAACTTGAGCTATTAGACAGTAGGCGCTACCATCAAGCTGTTGGATGGGGCTTAAGTTTGAATTCGAGAGTTTAAATGTTTAAAATATTTGGTTCTGTTCATGAATATAGATAAATAGAGTTTGTTCGCTTACAAAGATAAATAGAGTTTGTTGCTTACAAAATAGGTAAGAAAATGCATATATTACATTTCATGAATATAGATAAATAGAGTTTGTTGCTTACAAAATAGGTAAGAAAATGCATATATTACATTTCATTTAAGATAAATAGAGTTTGTTGCTTACAAAATAGGTAAGAAAATGTATTCTATTACACTTTTAATCTGTTCATGAATATTTAGATAAATAGAGTTTGTTGCTTATAAAATAGGTAAGATAATGTATAATATTACACTTTTAAGTATATTTGGGTTTTTAAAGTTAGTTTAATTTGAATTTAATTGAGATTGTGTTTTATTACTATAGATTTATTTTAATTTACTAAATTTTACTAAATTTACTAAAAAAAAATTATATTATAAATTAGATTTTTCATCTAACTTAATATAATGCTTATATGGTATAGGTGAATCAAATATAATAATTAAAAATTTTAATTAAAAAAATGTTAAATCTCTTTTTTTAGCAAGACATTTTAGTGGGGCAAACCCTAAGCTACAAGTTTGACCTAATGAATGTATTTTGAGAGGCCATTTTCAATGAGGTATTTTCATTGAGACATTTTGAAGCTGCATTTTCATGGAGGCATTTTCACTAAGGCATTCTTCTACAACCCTAATTTACTAGTATGATGTAATTAGGTGCACAAGTTCCTTCTCTCACTCTTGTTTATAATTTCCTCTCTATTCCTTTATTCCAATATGAACAATTCACTATGTTTACAGAAATCTCTAAGGGGGACCTAGAAAAGTAACCCTAGATAGTCTTTGTGAAAAATAGAATCATTAGATAAATGTGGAGAAGAGAGAAAATTCAAACTTCAAATAGGGTTGGAGATGATTCTTAATAATAAGTTTAATTTTAGATCATTTGATGTAGGAGCATCGCTCCACCTCATCACGCGCCAGTTGATTAGCATGATTGGTGTGCATTCAAGGAAGGGAAAGGTGTCACCCTCTCATTTTTCCTTTGAAATCTAAATCATGATTAAGGAAATTAATGTTGTCAGGATGGAAGAGCCAAGTTGTTCCTTCACACAAGCTGTAGATGAGATTGCCATTAAGTGGCTAGTGATAGGAGGGATCTGTATCTGATTTGGATCATATTTCCATCACTGTAATCTGCCTCATTAGTCAAGCATTTTGAATGGTGATTACACACCACTAGCTTTGTTTGAGGGGAAGCTCATTGAGCCCCTCTGGTATAAATCTCTGTATTGTATGCCCAATTAAAGAGGAGTATTGGTAGATTGTAGGAGAGGATTATTGTTGACGATTATTGAGAGTTGAGACTTAGTTGAAATTCGAACTCACGAATTGTAAATTGGCATTCCACCATTAATAGAAAAGAACAGATTTTCTTGTTTATCATTTTCATGTGTAATGGATGTTTAAGTTTGAATGTCATTCATGTGTTTTCATGCTATAGTTGTATGTTAGGATTCATCTGTAGGGATAGAGATAGAACCCTCTATCTGTGAGTGTGTTGAATTAGTTCTAGTTCTTTAGGCTAAGTGCAAGGAGTGCACGATAGAGAACTGAACTCTGTGAGCCAACGCAAGGAGTGTGTGTCTGAACTCTTTCGACTCAAAGGAGAACATGCCAGGAGGGCACACTAGAATAATTCATAGACACAAAAGAGAATTTCAAGGTTGTTGAGTACTTTGGAAAGAAAGTTTGCACAGGAATAAGCATAGTGCAGAGTTATTGAATACTCTATAAGACTCTGCTAGGAAGGAATTGAGAATGTGTGAGTGCACATAGAACCAACACATTCTGGAGTGTTGGAGATGTTCAGAGAACCCCAGGATTGCTGAAAACTCTAAGGAAGGAAGGCTTTGAAAGTGTGCATTGAGCGGGGCAAAGGAGATGCTTTAATAATTATAGAAGGGATAAAGGAGAATCTGTGAGAAGGCTCAACCGAGTGCAAGGAGTGCGCCAAGGATAAAGTAAGTTCACCTTACAAGCTAAGGAGGAAGAGCGTCAAGTTGCCAGGAGGGCACTAGAAGTTCCGCAAAAGGATGTGGGAGAGAGAGAATCTTCAAGGTTTTGAGCCGAGAAAAAACTGAGGAGAACTAGCATAGAACTCTAGAAGGGGTGCAGAAAAGGGTTGAGAATAGTCTTAGTCTCGGCATAAATAGTGCTAAGTGTGTCGAAGGAGTGAGGACTTGCCAAAGTTTTGAAGGCAGAAAAATCGTCCATCATCGGGAGGAGACACGTGGCAAAAGATTAGGAGATCTAGGAGTAAGAGCTTTGGAGGAATTGCCAAGAGAAAGAAGAAATATTCACAAAGATCGGAGTGAATCTAGGTCATTGGAGCTAGAAGGGACATGTGGAAGAGATCCACACATTTTGGAGGGGTAGTGCTCCAGAAGAAATCAGAGGAGGAAAAGAGAGAGACTCCTGAAGGCCACAGTCTAAATAGATCACAACCATCGATCTAAAGGAGGAACTGGGAGCATTGATCCTTGCATCATTTGAGATCATCGATTCAGAGTTCGGGAATGTAGGAGTTAGTTTTCATGGAAAAAGTCGAAAGATGAAGCTCGAATTGCTTTTTGTGGTTTAGCCCCAGGACACAGCCCGAGGTCATAAGGTAGAAAGGGCCTAGCATAGAGAGTCATGGGGTTGGTAGGACCCATAATTTGGAGAAAGAGGGACCTGTGATAAAGTACTTTGGGTTCTAGTAGGGAGTCAAAGAGTTGATTCAACTCGGGTGTTTGAACAATCCTAGCATGAATTCACTTGTAGACAGTAGGTGAAGGAAAACAGAGTGAGATTCTCTTTAGAGACTGTTGCAAGCTGTGCAAAAGATGGTAGACAACCAGGTGGGTTGTAGGTGAAGCAAGATGGTCATTGAAGGTCATAAGCATGGTTGAAGAGAAGACTACCCATAGAAGACAAAAATGGAAATGGACAAGGAGCTCAATGAAATCTTAGTAGAGATGGAAAAGATAGCATTGAAGATACAGCAGAAGGCAAAGGTACACTGGAGATATGAGTGGCCTTTGAAAAGAACATTCAAGTGGCATGTTCAGAAGTTGTTTTCCAAAAGATAGAAACATGAATTAAAAGGGTGGTTGAGGCATGTCGAGAACCTCATTGATGAGGGAAAGAGATTTGACAGAGGTCACATAGATTTCCAGGTGGGAAATGAGAAGGGATCGATTGATCTCGTAAACTGCCAGGAAGGCAGAGAGGACATCCCAATTTTCCAGGTGGGAAAGGGAGAAGAAATGGGCTTAGTTGAGAGTTCGTGTCAACAAGGGGTGTTGCTAGATGGAGAGGAGGCAGAAGAAAGGCCTCACCCATATGAATATTCATGCGGAACTGCAAATCGTGTGAATGAAGATGATGAGAAGTTGAAATCTCCCATCACAGAGGAGAGAGATCAAACGAGTTTTATGATCATTGGGGAAATCTAGATATTCCTGCCAAGCAGTCAAGGAGAGGCTAGCACAAGTGTTGCAGATGCAACAGAAGGACAACAAGTTGAGACTGTCATGGAGGAGGAGGAGTAGATATTGAAGTCTTCCCCAACATAAGAGGAGTACCCATTTAAGTCACTCACTCAGTGTGAGATGGAGTTGAAGATGTTGGAGGATTAGTTGGACAGTCTGGAACTAGAAGATGGCTGCCAGGAAATAGCCATGCAGAGAAGACATACCAGCAAGAGTTGTAGTTGGAGGAAGCTAGAGTCAAACCAACGCAAGAAGAACTGGCAAAAGATGATCTGTCAAAGGAGATATCTGAGTAGCAGTTCAATGAGGAGCCTGTGAAGTTGGAGTCTGCAACAGAGTGGCCAACTAGAGTCATAGGAGATGAAAGCAATGTGGGAGATCAGGATGATCTGACCTCAAAGAAGCATGAGGAGTTGAATTCGAGTAGACTGCACAAGAAGAACCAGCCATGAGAGTAGTTGGAAGAATCCATAGAGGAGATAAGGAGGCTGACGATGAAGTCAATGGAAAAGGTTGTCCTTAAGGAGAAACTAGACAAAAGAGAACCTACACGAGTAGCAGGGGAGATGTAGCAGGAGAAACAAAAACAAAGTAAAAAAGCAGGAGGACAGCTCTAGGAGAAAATTTGGGATCCAGGTGGATTTCAATAAAGCTGGGAAGCTCATAAGTAGGAGCTCATGAATTTTTTTATCCATGGAGTATGATGCAGGAGAATCACTCCACCTCAGCACACTTCAACTGATTAGCATGATTGGTGAGCATTCAAAGAAGGGAGAGGCGCCATCCCCTCATTTTGCCTTTGAAATCTAAATCATGATTAAGTAAATTAATGTTGTCAAGCTGGAAGAGCCAATTTGTGACTTCACACAAGCTATATATGAGGTCGCCATTAAGTGGTTGATGATAGGAGGGATTTGTGTCCAATTCGGATCATTTTTCCATCATTTTAATTTGCTTCATTAGTCAAGCATTTTGAATGGTGATTAGACACCACTAGCTTAGTTTGGGGGGAAGATCATCAAGCCCCTCTGGTATAAATATTTGTATTGTATTCCCAGTTAGTGATCTGAAAAGATCTTTTAAATGATAATGGTTGAGTTATTTAGCATGTGTTAATTAACCAATTAAGGAAGTTGAATGAAGGACAAAGAATTATAGAAGAAACATCACATTCATATGAACATATACAGATCTAAAATAAAGAATAAACAACAAAAAACCATAAACACCAATGTGATAATGGAGTTCGACAATCTTGCCTACGTCTTCGGGCCTTTGTCTCAATGGGTGAGTTTTTCTTATTTATGTTAAAATATTTAAAAGTAAATCAAAATAGTGCCAAAAGGTTACAAAACTGATATAGTATTTTCCTACCAGATCTTTAGAACCCAACAAAAGAAACAACACTAAAATCGGATGACCGGAGCTCCCGGAAATGGCTCGCAAAGGTGTGCTCCTCAACAACTTCTCTGCATAAAAATGGCTTTGGATTGGAAAATCTTCAACATAAAGCTACTCTGAATGTCCTCTCATGTCTTCAAGAAGACATGGTTTATATATATCTGAAGTTGGTAACCATCTCCCAACTTCCCCTCAAGATATAGCCTCAAAAACTACCTAATATCTATGAATAAAAGACCAAAATCTCTCAATTCTGCTGAAGAAAACATTTAAAATCTTTATAATACAGTAAATAAACCCACTTTTGGGAAAAATAAGGAAATAATCCCCCAAAAATGTGCGTGTTCCCCCTTTTCTAGATCACATGGTACCATGTGGTCAAGCGCCACCCCCCTAGGGGATGTGCACTAGCCCCTCTCCTCCGTAAGCTCTTGGATTTCTGGCACATCGATAGGACCTAGGTTCGATCGGATGAGATAATCCCCCCACCGATCGGCCCTCTTAGTGGTTAAATCCTGGTCTCGTGGTGGCAGGTACCTAAACCTTTGCACTTAAACTTCATGGTATGGTACAATGCTTGAGTTGTATGGAGTGTGGTGGCACCAGACTATGGGATAATTGTTTGCAAGTGGGGTGGATGGTTAAGACATGGTCGTGTGCACATATATGAACCATGGGATGGGGCTAAGCCCCAACCCTTTATCTACCTGAAAATACAACAAGCCAAACTTAAACAGAAGTGCCACTGATATAAGTTAAGAAACATCTGGTAGCTAGGCTGGTAGCCTGGCCTATGCGAAGTCATTGCCTGGACAAGAGCTCGCAGGTTCAAAACTGGTGGAATCCCAAAATTTTTGCAGCAAACTTCATCCAACAAATGGGTCACATGGCACCTCACCATACACCATGAGATATGCCACATGTCAACACTCTATTCATCCATCTCTGCCACATGTGTCAGCCACATCACTTGTCACTGTACTTGCCATGTAAAATCTGTATGGACGTGCCATGTGTCATCCTTGCAGTGGTGACATGTGTCATCCTTGCAGTGGTGACATGTGTCATTCCCTTATTGGTCCACTTGTCTGACACATCAACAGCCCATAATCCCAGTCACCCTGCCATGTGTCACCTCCAAAAGCTACCATGTCAAGCCAACTGTTCCTGCCAAGTCATCTGTACGGTTGTACATCCTGTATAGTAAGCTACTACGTGGAACTGTACGGATTGTACAGTCATAATTTTTTTGTCTGTTTGGCCAAATGAACATATCATGATATCTGCAGCATATGACGTTTGTTTGAGCCCTTTCAAGTTCCATTGGGTTTGTATTGACGAGGCCTACGAACACATTCGTTTTGAAGCCATTCTGAGAAATTTTATTTTTAGGCCTTTCTGAGCCCCATCAAGCTCTTGGATCCAATTCTGGAACACACATCCCCACTAAGGACCTTTTGTTCCCCAAAAGGTTACTAACCAGTCATAAAGCTCAGGATAGGCCACCTGACTTGTTCTTTGTCTCTGAACTCTGTCTTGTGCACCTATCTCATCAAGATCAACTATAAAACAATCATGATAATTGACAACATATTGTTATCCATTGAACCCTATCACATCTTATTGAAGCCAATATCATCCATGTAGACAACATTACTAATTATAGCATCAAAAATATGACTGCAAATGAGCTAATATGTTTGTAATATTTGCATGAAATTATCTTATCTTGAAGCAAACTGTGATTTATTTTCCATTCTAAAATCATCTCATGTTCTTGCTTATGATCGATTACTTGATTTGAAACAATTATATGTGTGTTTCTTTCTTGAGCCACCTTTCTTAATTGTTCCATTATTTGAAGAGATGTATTTTCCTTTAAATGATGAGCATGAACCACATATTCTTGACCTGCTTTGGTTAACTGATATTGATTATTTTTCCTGTAGAAGATTTCTTTACAATCATGCAAGTAAGGACTACCTAACACCATTCCACATTCACTTAGTGGCACCACATCACATGTTACCTCGTCTACAAACTTAGATGAAATTGCAAATTTTAATGTGCACTACTTTGTTATGTGCAATTGATGATTGTTTCTTATCCATTTAAGTTTGTAAGGCTTATGATGTATCTGTGTTTTTAATCCCAATTGCTTAACCAATTCCTCAGAAATTAAGTTTGATTGAGATCCATTATCTATCAATGTGTTGACCTTAGTGTGCCTCATGATGACCCTTATGTGAAACACATTACTTCTGCAATCAAATCCTTCACCTATTTTACATGTCATACCAACCAATGAGACTTTTGATTCATCACCTGAATCTAATCCCAAGTCTGTTGGTCATGTTGTTGCCACAACTGTTTACCTCCCTTTCTTCTCTTTGAACCACTTTGTTCTCTTCTCAGGATGTAATTTCCAACAATGGTCCTCATCATGCCCCTCTTTCTTGCAATGCTTGCAAGAGGGTCTCTCATCCTTTCTTATCACTGAATTTTCCTTCTTCCCATTCCACTTTCTTTTGTCCTCTTTCCTTGAAGACGATTCCCCTGATACACCAACACCTGTTTTCCCTGCTTCAATGTATGTTGCTTGAACATAAACCTCATCAAGATTAGTTGGTCCAAACATGAATACAGTATTTTGAATATGTGCAGGTAAACCTCCTATATACTTCATAAGAGTTTCTTAGGTATGTAAAGGAATATCTAACATCAATGCCATTTTACAAAATCCATCTGTGTATTCTTGCATTGTTTGTCCTTTTATTAGTTTAAGAGCTTGTGATTCAATTAACGCTTTCTCTTTATAACCCAAAGGATAGAATTTTTTCTAAGTGCAGAAATAAAACTTTTCCATGATGGAAATAGATTACCCACTTGTTGCGTGCCATTTTGCAACTTGCTTTTCCACCAGATTAGTGTTGTGCCTGCAAGTCTAAGAGAATCCAAATTGATCTGAGTTGCCTCATCCTTGATCTGTGTCACAATGCAATAAACCTCAATCTTTCTAACCCAATTGTCAAGTCTCTTTGCATTGAATTCACCATCATACATGGGTAATTCTAATTTAACATCAAGTTTTAATAAAGGAATTTCATTCTTATGTTTATGGACATGTTTCTTTGCAGTGGATCTAGAAGTTGAACTTGAAGAGGAGAATAAGGAGGTGAAGATGGAGGTGAAGGAGGAATTTGAGGAGGATCCTCTCCTTATTCACTTTTTCCTTTTGAAGATTCACCCAGATTTGGATGCTTATGTTCCAAGTAATCCTCATACAAAACTTTCATCATATCTGACATGGCGAAGAAAATTTTTTGAAACTCTTTCTCATCCTAAGAAATTCCATCTTCTGATGCCATCTTCTCTCATTGAGAAGTTATCTTTCTCAATCTAATCAATGGATTCTCTTCAACAAGATCACCTTCACCATGATGTAGCTTTTCCTTGGTTAATATGAAAAAATCAAATCCAAATGTCAACTAGCTCTAATACCACTTCATCTGAAAAGATCTTTTAAACAATAATGGTTGAGTTATTTAGCATGTGTTAATTAACCAATTAAGGAAGTTGAATGAAAGAGGAAAAATTATAGAAGAAACATCACATCCATATGCACATGTATAGATCTGAAATAAAGCATAAACAATAGCAAACCATAAACAACAATGTGATAATGGAGTTCAACAATCTCACCTATGTCTCTAGGCCTTTGTCTCAGTGAGTGAGGCTTTCTTATTTCTGTTCAAAGATTTAAAATTACAGCACACCAATGCCAAAAAATTACAAAACTGATTTGATCTTGTCCTACTTGATATCTAGAACCCAATAGAAGAAACAACACTAAATCGAATGACTATAGCTCCCAAAAATTATCTGCAAAGGTGTGCTCCTCAACAGCTTCCCTGCATAAAAATGGCTTTGGCTTGGAAAATCTTTAACATAAACCTGCTCTGAATGTCCTCTCATGGCTTCAAGAATCCTTGGTTTATATAGATCTGAAGTTGGTAACCATCTCACAACTTCCTCCAAATATCTTTCCTCAAAAAGGGCCCAATATCTCCCAATAAAAGACCAAAATCTCTCAATTTTGCTGAAGAAACCATTTAAAAATATTTATAATGAAGTAAATAAAACTACTTTTGGGAAAATAAGGAAATAAGCCCCCAAACATGGGTGCTCTCCCCCTTTTCCAAGTCACATCGTACCATGTTTCCAAGCATCAGTCCCTCTCCTTTGTAAGCTTCTGGATTTCTGGCACGTCCATAGAACCTAGGCTCGATGGGATGGGATAAGCCCCTCGTCGATCAGCCCTCTTTGTAGTTAAATCCTGGTCTTGTGGTTGCAGGTACCTAAACCTCTATGCTTAAACTCTATGGTATAGTGTAATTCCTGAGTCATATGGAGTGTGGTGGCAATAGACTGTGAACTAACTACTTGCAAGTGGGGTGGATAGTTAAGACATGGTCACATGCACATATATGAATCGTGGGCTAGGACTAATCCCCAGCCCTTTATCCACCCGAAAATACAACAAACCAAACTTAAATAGAAGCACCACCTATATAGGTTAAGAGACATATGGTAGGCAGGTTGGTAGCCCACCCTACGCGAAGTCGTTGCCAAAACAGGAGGTCGCGGGTTCAAAACTGGTGGACTCCCAAAATATTTGCAGCAAACTTCATCCAACGAATGGGTGCCACGTGGAAGCCCATGTCTGGGCCACGTGGCACCTCACCATACGCCATGATGTCTGCCATGTTTCAACACTCTATTCATCCAGCTCTGCCACACGTGTCATCCATGTCACCTGCCACTATACCTTCCATTGTACTTTCCATGTAAGCATCGTACGGACGTGCCATGTATCACCCTTGTAGTGGTGACATGTGTCACTCCCTAATTGGTCCACCTGTATGACACGTTAGTAGTCTATACATCCAATCACCCTACTACATGTCACCTCCATATGTTTCCACGTCAGCGCCAATTGTGCCTGCCACGTTAGTTGTACAACAATATGGTCTGAATAGTTTAATGCCACGTGGAACTATATAGACTGTACGGACTTTACAATCATCATTTTTTTTGCCTGTTTGTCCAAATGAATAGATCACAATATCTGGAGCATACAACATTCGTTTGAGCCTGTTCAAGTTGTGTTGGGTTCATATCGACAAGGCCTACGTACACGTATGTTTTGAAGCCATTTTGAGAACTTTTTGTTTTAGGCCTTTCTGAGCCCCATCAAGCTCTTAGATCCAATTATGGAATAGTTAGAGAGGATTATAGGTAAATTGTAGGAGAGGATTATTGTTGGAGATTGTTGAGAGCCGAGACTTAGTTGTAGTCTAGACTCATGCATTGTAAATTGGCATTCCACCATTAATAGAAAAGAACAGATTTTCATGTTTATCATTTTCCTGTGTAATGGATGTTTAATTTTGAACGTCATTCATGTTTTTTCATGCTATAAATGTATGTTAAGATTCATCTACAAGGATAGAGATAGAAACCTCTATTTGTGAGTGTGTTGAATTAGTTCTGGTTCTTTAGGCTAAGTGAAAGGAGTACACAACAAAGAGATGAACTCTATGAGCCAACGCAAGGACTGTGTGTCTGAACTCTTTTGATTTGGAGGAGAACATGCTAGGAGGGAACACCAGAATAGTTCACAGAATCAAGAGAGAATTTCAAGGTTGTTGAATACCTTGGAAAGAAATTATGTGTAAGAGGAAGTGTAGCATAGAGTTACTAAACACTCTGTAAGACTCTGCCAAGAGGGCATTGAGCAAGTTTGAGCACACACAGAACCGACACATTCTGGAGTGTTGGAGACATTGAGAGAAACCAATGTTTGTTGAACACTATGAGGAAGAAAGGCTTTGCAAGTGTGCATTGAGCGAGGCAAAGGAGATGCCTTAATAATTCTGGAAGGGCTTAGGGAGAATCCATGAGAAGGCTCAATCGAGCACAAGGAGTGTGCCAAGGATAAAGTAAGTTCACCTTAAAATCTTAGGAGGAAGAGCATCAAGATGCTAGGAGGGCACTATAAGGTCCGCAAAAAGACGTAGGAGAGTGAGAATCTTCAAGGTTTTGAGCCGAGTAAAATCCTAGGAGAACTAGCGAAGAACTCTGCAAGGGGTGCATAAAAGGGATGAGAATAGACTAAGTCTCAGTAGAAATAATGCTAAGTGTGCAAAAGGAGTGAGGACTTGCCGAAGTCCCAAAGGAAGAAAAATCATCCATCATTGGGAGGAGACTTGTGGTGAAAGATTAGGAGATCCAGGATTTAAAGCTCTGGAGGAATTTCCAAGAGGAAGAATAAATCTCTGTGAAGTCACGAAGAGTGGAATGAATCTAGGATGTTGGAGCGGGAAGGGACACATGGAAGAGATCCACACATTTCGGAGGGGTAGTGCTCTAGAAGAAACTACAGGAGGACAGGCCAGAGAATCCCAAAGGTCAGAGTCTGAATAGATCACATTCATCAATCTAAAGGAGGAACGAGGACCGTTGACCCTCGCACCATTTGAGTTCATCGATTCGGAGTTTGGGAACGTAGGAGTTGGTTGTTGTGGAAAATGCCAAAATCTCGAAGCCCAAAGAAATTTTTGTGGTTTAGCCGTGGGACACAGCTCGAGGTCATAGGGTAGAAAGGGCATAGCACAGAGAACTAGTGTTGCCATCAAATTTGTTAAAAAGGGCAAAGAAGAGAGCCATGGAGGTTGGTAGGACCAGAACTTTGGAGAAAGAGGGACCAGTGATAAATTACATTGGGGTCCAGTAGGGAGTCGAAGACTCAATTCGACTTAGGTGTTTGAATGATCCTAGACCTGGAGGTCGAGAAACCCCAAGGAGAGAAGGGGGAGGCAAGGTCTACGCCATCATTTGTGTTAAGCCCTAATATTGGCTCATTCCCCCTTAATTGGGGCATATTAGATTAGTAAAGTTATTTATTACCCCTTAATTAGGGCACATTAGATTAGTAATGTTATTTTATTTATGTCAGCTTTAGGCCATTAGTTGTA